>LPNX010204089.1:0-12351 GCA_001517045.1 Pseudotsuga menziesii | reverse complement strand
ATATATATATATATATATATATATATATATATATATATCTATTCAATAAATTCATAGTCAATTTATCCAATATGGAATACAAGTTTCAGGCATTTTGACAATGTTTTAGCACCGAAGCGAAAAGGTGGTGTATTTGTTAATAACCCTAAAAATTATATAATTGCATAGATGACTGTCACGTCAGTTGTTATCATAACGTCATCATAATGCTGCCCCTTTCTGCTATAAAGTCATCATATTAATCGCAGAAGTGACTGTCACTCTCACTTATTATCGAGCGAAAATAATCACCCTGCTCCAGAATCATTAATGCAGTTAAAGTAAGCATGATTCCCATTGCATATCAAGTTGCTTGAGATCAAACATACACAATTGCTACTGCAACTGCATTAATTATCCTGCAGCAGCCTGACTATTAATCATGCTTATCATGGTATTGATATTTTCTTGTTTTGAGTACCCCTGCTTCCGTTCCAGACTGCGTATAAACCCTATACCAATATTCTGTTGCTTAATCATTAATTGATCATCATTATCACGCCATCCAAACACCAAATCTTTCAAATCTAAGATATTTTAGTACATTTAAGTGACCTTTCACATCGTCTAAGAGATGAGGCAATTATATACATATCACATTTCGTAAGATTTAGTCAATAAATAGAACCTCCTACCGATAAAAATATAATTTGGACCTCATTTATGGTTTGGTATCATACTGCGTATAAATCCTATACCAATCTTCTGTTGCTCAATCATTAGGTGATCGTCATTATCACTCCCTCCAAACACAAAATCTTTCAAATCAAAGATATTTCAGTACATTTAAGTGACCTTTTGCATCGTCCAAGAGATAAGGCAATTCTATACATATCACATTAATCCCAAGATATACATATATACTACACATAAAAAACTGGAATTCATAGTAACATTTCACAAGATTTAGTCAATAAATAAAGCCTCCTACCGATAACAATATAATTTGGACCTCATTTATGGTTTTTTATCTGCACAAAAATTGCACTCGTGAGCATCTTTATTTCCCCTCTCATGGTTGTCGAAGAAAAAATTCCCAACATGGTGATATCAAAGCTTGGAATAGGAGGAGAAGGGAAGATAAGTTCGGAGTCCTATTGCCGACAAAGGGGCTATAGTTTCTGGAGTGACATCGGATTGGTGAATGAGAACGTTGCCAATTCAGATCCACAGAAACATGTAAGTGGACTAGATTCAATTGCAGATATGAGAAAATATGCAGAAGCTATTTGCGCCTAAACAAATAATTTGAAGTTGCTACATTGTTACAGGTTATCCTACATTTTGAGTGCCTTTGTTGTCATTTCCATTGCATTCCATTTCTCTACTCGCTGTGACTTACATAAGGTATCATGATTTGTTTACTCTACTTCTCAATTGTCTTCCATCATGATGAGTATAGTTATCATTATTTGTATACTCTGTTCTTTCTCATAGATGGAGATTTCTCTACACCCAAATTCCCCAACTCTCCATCTTTCCCCGATGCCTCCTTTCGAAGGATGAGGAGGAGGAGAAGCTCAGGTTCAAGTGTTTTAGACTAAATTCTCTCGTAAATGCAAGAATGGAGAATATAATCTCCAACATTTTGCTACAACATTCTTTAGACTTGCAAGCTTTTCACATTTATGACTTTTGCAAATTTAGCTACCAAAACGTATGGAAATGGGTGAAAATTGTAAAACAGATCTATGTCCAACAGAGCAGTGTAAACAATTACTCAGAAATGTGTTTATTCAAAATTGAAACGAGAGCAGTGTAAACAATCATTCAGAAATATGTTTATCCAAAATTCAAGCGAGAAATATATTTTGGAGTAATACGTTTACAGCTACACCATTTTTTTTCTTGAAAATCGTTTTAGTTTCATATTTGAAATCTACTTTAACATTTCATATTCCTAAAATAGTTATTTTATTTATTGTTAATTATAAATTCATTTAAATGGAAAATATATTTCTTCATTTTATTTTTGGTAATTATAAATTAATTTAAATTGAAAAAATATTATTACAATAAAAATCCCTGGACCTCCAAATTATTATTAAAAAAAAAAAAATGCCTATATGTTCATGAAAAATAAGCAAGTTTAAACATGTGAATAAATTATTATTATCTTTAGTTATCTTAAAATGCATCAAATAATACTTATGTTGCTAATTATCGATTCCTGACAAAATCTCCATTTCCGTCTCACAATTAAACTTTGTATCAATTTTTTTTATTGGTTTCTGCAATTGTAGGTTACATTGTGTTTTTTTATTACATGATGAAGGCATTGGAGAAAATGGACATGTATTTATAAAGATTAAAGCTACTCTTTCATAAATCTGTGTATGATGTCCAACTAAACTGTTTTAAGAATATGAAAGCTGAAGAAACTTTTTTGTGTGAGCTTTTATTTAATGAAGAGAAAGAAATTGAGTATAGCTGTCGTATTCATTTCTTTAAAAAATGGAAATAAATAAATGAAGGAAATTGAGTATGGCTGTTGTAAGTTTTACTATTATTTATCAATAAAATAAATTAAGAAAAAATGAAGGACATTTGATATAAAGAAAATTAAGATAAAAATATATGAAGCTTGATATTCTTTCCGAGAGGGTGAAATGGACCAGCTACAGAACAAATGTAGTCGACCATCCTGCCAACAACATACATGTTATCTCAAAACGGAAAAAATGGAAATTAAGTATAAAATGTATGTGATTGTTGTAAATTTTTTTTTATCATTTTTCAATAAAATAAATTGAAATAATATGATATGAAATTATATTCTTTCCGAAAGGGTATGCAATGGACCAGATGTAATCCCCAATATTGCCAACAGCATACGTGTTGTCACAACATGGAAACAAACTAAAGTCAAGATGTTAAAAATAAAAAATAGAACTTTTACATTTGTTTATTTGAACATACAAAATTTCCGATATCCGAAAATTTGAACATATGATGTTACTTAGTGGAAAACATAGGACATAAGAGCAAAACAAATGTAATCGCGTATCTTTCCAACAACATACATGTTGTCTCAATATGGAAACAAACTAAGCTCAAGAGATAGAAAATCGAAAATAGCAACTTCAACATTTCTTTATTTCAAAATACAAAACTTCCGATATGCAAAATGTCGAAAATCGAATACTAAAAATTCAAAAATTGGAACATTTTATGTTCTTTAATGGAAAACAGTTATTTGGATCTGCTATATCTTGTACATCGGTAGATTCTAAACTTATTTATAAAAACTTATAAACACTTATAAAAATTTATTTATTTATCTAATGATTTCCGATTCCGAAGTACATTGGAAGGTCGAGAGTGGAAGAAAAAGAGAAAAGCCAAGGAAAAGTTAAGATTTTCGATTTCGAAGTCCAGAATCTGGAAGGCAGGGAGTGGAAGCACAATAGAAAATCCAAGAAAAAAGAAGTGCAGAAATAAAAAAAAGGTGAATTCCCAATTTTGAAATTTGAATATATGGTATTCTGAATTCCGAAATTTGAAATAACCCTTAAAACAAGGTTTTGCGAGTTTCAATTCAGCAGTTTATTTGCGTTAGATCTAAGATTTTCTCCAAGCCTTTTATGCCTTAAGACTCTTAGTTTGGAATCTATTTGGTCGTGGTTTTGTTTCACCGCTGGTTCAGTCGATAAAAATCACTTTGCACACGTCCCTTCATTCACATTAATGCTTCATCAATGCATTGTTGCTCCATTAATGCAAAACAGTTTATCATTTTATTCAGATATGGGGTTATATCTTCATTTTTACTCATCTTATAACAATCTCCATTATATTCTTGCAATACTTGATTTACCGCAATTGGTTTCCACATATAAACAATCTTTCAGGTAGGCACTATTTCTTACTGTTTGATTTTGCTTTGCTAATATTCATTTTACTGGATTTCATTTACACTTACAGTTTCCATCATATTCCTTTCTTCTTCTTAATTGTTTTGAATATTCATTGAGTCTTCTTATTATATGGTAAAACACTATTGCTCTGTTTTAATTGAATGCCACTATTGCTCTGTTTTAACTTCTTTCTTGACGACTTCCAGTTTCTTCACTCAAACTTCGATATGTTTATAGTTCAAATAGACACAAACCAAAGTAATGAAACATGTTAATGAATAACTAGTTTAAAATAACTATGGACTTACCAGAGGAATAAGTTATGCAAAAACAATATAAATAGTGAAAATAAAGCCTCAAAATCGAGGTTTTCCAGTTTCTCATACCCAGACGTCCAAAATCGGAAATAGGAACATTGGCATTTCTTTATTTCAAAATACAAAACTTCCGATTTCTGAAATCTCACATATCGAATATGGGGGTATCGAAAGTCGGAACATATACTGTTCCTTAATATAAAACATAGGACCAAAATATCCACCAAGTCTAGACCCAAAACAATGAAACATAACGCAGAGCGAGTTTAAAATAAAAATGGACTTAAGCAAGGAATAACTTACTCGAAAAGAATACGAAGAGTTAATATAAATCCTCAAAATCTAGGTTTTGCAGTTTTCGATAACCGAACGTCGAAAATCGCAAATAGGAGCTTCGACATTTCTTTGTTTGAAAATACAATCTTTCGATAGCGAAAATGTCACAAATCGGATCTTGGGGAATCGAAAAAGGGAACATATGTTGTTCCTTAATAAAAAACATAGGAAATCACAATTCCTTATTTGAACACATCACAATTCGGTAATCCGAAATGTCGGAAATAAAAAATTCCTGATTCAGACAATTGAAGATATCCCGTCCCTTATTGAAAAACACAGTATTTCTGGAATCCTAAATGTCACAAATCGAAAAATGGAGAATCGAAAATCGAAACATATGGTGTTTTTTATTGGAAAACATAGGACATAGATTTCCCAATTCTTAAATATCAATTTGTGGATTCTTAACTTCTTGATGACTTTCTTGTCAATTTTAAGAAGCGAGAAATTTCACATTTTGTTATTTCATCTCTTGTTTACTACCTTCCTTGTATTATGAAAATATTGATTATTGACGCACTTTTTTGTTTCTTACCTTGTCCAACATTGTTATTGTATATAAATAACCACTTATACTATGAAACGAGAATTCGACACAGTTCTCGTTTTTCTCTCTCTTAATTTTAGTGGCTATTATTAAAAAGGGTTGATACTAGTATCATACATTTTCATTTTGAGGCATTTTTTGGGGCATTTGAATAATCTTTGTTGTAAAATATTTTTAATTTCTATTTTCAATTGGTTTTTTAGAAATTTAACAAATACCATACATTTAGAAGCAAGTTATAATGAAAAACATATACATTTTACAATTATTTATTTAAAATAAGACATTTTTATGGACAAAACAAGACATTTTTTTTACAAAATTGTAAAAATTTGGAGAAAATAAATAGATTTAAAGCCATATTTAATGGATTTCATAGTTTTTTTAATAAAAATGTTACTATTTTATATTATTTTCCAAAAAGTGACAATTCTCATAAATTAAAGAAAGACTATACCATATATATGTAAATAACATATTAAAAACATTATATATAGAAATTTTATTTCTAAAATAAAGTTTGAAAGTCAAAACATTACTAAAATATCTTATAAAAAAATTGTCAAAGTTAACATTTCCTTCAAGACATGAAACTAACCAACAGCTTGGATTTCTTCATGGACATGAATGTCCTCTTCCATTAGGTCTTCCGTGTCTTCAAGATGCCCAAAGTGCTCCTCTACAAACATCCCTCCAAATAGGGGTTGAAGCTATTTTAACATCTTAGGCACAAGCGTTTCATTAAAATTAAAAAAAATCACATTAAACAAATTACATGGATATTACATTAAATTGAATGCAAATAACCAATTCAACTTATTCAATGGTGTTCATGATCTCTAATCATGTCAAATTATTTTTACCCAATGAATGCAAATGACCTATTCAACTTATTCAATGAGTTTATTGAACTTATAATCCCAATCTTGTTATTTAGTACTAATTAATAATATATAATTCATTTTAACTGATGAAGTGAATCCATTCAACTTTGTTAGGCACACCTCCATTCAGAATGGTCAGCACTTAGTACCCTGATTGAGCTACAACTGAGTTCACTAGAGTCGCCAAACCAACTGTTAAGACTTGTTCACGAGATTTAGGGGTTAAATGACATTATAAATAAAGACATTAATTGTTAAATGAAGTCATCGTCCTAATATTCTAGTTAGAGTAGCTCTTATGATGACAATATTTAACTACTTCAAATTCTTATTTTTGATGGTAGGAGAATTATCACCTTGATATGATAATCCAATATAAAGTCATCACATTGTATAAGGAATCCTCATATTGCAGGTTAAGGAAATAAAGGATGTCCTAGATTTTGGTGACTTCTCACCTCGCCAAATGAGAAAAGTAGGTTATGGCTTAAATCCTCCTCTCTCTCCAAAGGTATGATCGTTCCCTATTTTGAACTCATCGACTTCCACCATATTCTATTGGATTGCGAGACATTTTACAATAAAAATTAGACAAAAATCATCTGAGTGACAACAAATCAACCCATTCTTGGATATTGGGATAACAATAAAGAATGTTTTAGGGAATCCAACTGTAATAATGAACTAACCTACACATATCAAGCTTTCTTTTAGTTTGGTATTCCCCCACTGTGGGAATGAACTAACCTACACATATCAAACTTTCCTTAAGTTTGTCATTCCCCCACTGTGAGAATGAACTAACCTACACATATCAAGCTTTCCTTAAGTTTGTCATGTTGTATTTTTTGGGACAATTCATTAGAATATATACTTGCAAAGTATGTAGAATACACTTAGACAACAATAATAGTATCCAATTGGTAGGGTCTTTGATATAACTAGAAGCTTTGATCTTTTGTTCAAAATATTACAGACATCTCGTATCTATTTGTTCATATATTTGGTCACAGCCTAATATATATCAATGCAAATACCATCCATTTTTATAATATAAGTAGAGTACAAACAAAGATTTTCAAACAATTTCCACAGTCTTATTGAACAAATTCTTTATTTATATGGACTAACGAATAGACTTATAGTCGAATGAAAGCTCTGTACTTCCCAAGAAAAACAACACACCGCCACGATCCCTCAAGACTTACCAGATACGTTTCTAGAAAGACATTAAAAGTTGACCAGCAGGCCCACTTCGTAGCAGTGAACCCTTTCCCGCACCTTGTTGAAATAAATTATGTGCAAAGGGATTGAATAAGAGCTTTTTCAGCCTCACTCGGAGCAGTTTTACAGATGGGAACTAACTATTGGAGTGTTACAAACATGTGGCTCCTTTGGTCAAGCTTGGGCTTATAAAAACATTTTAAAATAATGATAATAATTGGAGTTATTTTCTAAAGGGAGAAAAACAAGCTGTTTCAACCTGCTTCTTTGTCCTCTTGCCACTCTGACCATTGAGTTTATTGGAGAGGAACCATAGACTTATATGCAAGTTCCACAATTTTTTTTAAGAAACAAAGACATAGTATAACAGAATTCTTCCTCGTACTTTCTACAACTTGTAGGTGGTTGTCGCTCCAAGCATTACTTCAATGCAAAGGTGGCCTATGCCTCCTAACATTAGAGCCTTCCTCTCAACCACACCCATCGGTCATTCTATTCTTTGTGCTTGAAGGAAGTGTTGTCTAATACTCTTTTAGATCTTTCTAGTATGCATAAGATAACATGGCTGGTTGCATTGTGATTCCAGAGGGAAGAGGGAGCGGAGCTCCGCTCCCTCCTCCCTTCTCAGCTTCAGTCCAAAGTAAATGAATGTAAATTATGGTGCATGTATGTTTTACCATAGAGTGCTTATTCTTATTAACATGGCACCGAAAATAAACCATTACTTTATCTATCCAGTTGAAAGCGGAATTGTGTTATTCCAACTGTTTAAACTCATTTTGGATCAGATGGATGCTTACCAACACGGAATCACCTACCTAATTTCATCATTTCAACTTACCATCGTGGAATCACCTACCTAATTTCATCATTTCAACTTACCACCGCGGAACTGGTAGTGAGGAATGCAACTAGTGTAAGTGTCTTTTAGATCTTTCTGGTATGCATAAGATAGCATGGCTGGCTGCATTGTGATTCCAGAGGGAAGAGGGAGCGGAGCTCGGCTCCCTTGGCCGCCAAAGAGCCACCCTTCATTGGTGGCGCGATTAAGCATCCATCCGATCTAAAATGAGTTTAAACAGTTGGAATAACACAATTCTGCTTCCGCACAAGAGGATTAAGGCTTTCAATTAGATAGATAAAGTAATGGTTATTTTCGATGCCATGTTAATAAGAATAAGCACTCTATGGTAAAACATATAGGCACCATAATTTACATTAATTTATTTTGGACTGAAGCGGAGAAGGAAGGAGGGAGTGGAGCTCGGCTCCCTTGGCCGCCAAAGAGCCACCCTTCATTGGTGGCGCGATTTCATGGTGTACGCTAAAAATTAATAAAAGGATTATAAAAGTGTTACATATATATAAATGACAACTAGTCAATTTTTAACATTTTATTATTATTATATTTTTCTACCACCGCTACTACAAATTAGGATATGTTACAAACATAAATTTTGTATGTAAACGGCATTTAAAAAAGAGAGGATATGTTACAAACATAAATTTTGTATGTAAACGACATTTAAAAAAAAGAGAGAAAAAGGTTGAGCTGAGCCGTCTTTATTAAATATGTTACAAGCATAAATTTTGTGAGTAAACAATAGTTAAAAAAAAAAAAGAGATAGGAAAAGGTTGAGCTTAGCCGCCTTTGTTAATACTCACAGCTGCTATGTTGAATAGATGTATTGTTCTAAAGAGTTGAAGGGAAGGTGAAATGGGTAAAATATAATTCGTTAGTTTTTATTTATTATATATATCATATATACCGACTGACTGATATCTATGAAAAAAATGGTATACAGGTAAAAGTTATAGGGAATTATTCCAAGGGTTCTTCAAGTCTGATGTGATATTTCGTATAATTATCATATTGTGGATACTTAAGCATTTAGGTGTGTTTAATGGAAGGTAGGTTTAATAGAATTTTGGTTATTAACCAGATATTTAATTAAGAATTGCATTATATATTTGAATAGTTTTTGAACTATATTTGTATTAGTTATAATATAAAATATTGAAGCATTATGAAAGAATTTTTGAAGATTTATTCACCCTATTATATGCAATATATAATAAATTGGTTTATTTAATTTAATTTTATATTTTATAGGGATATAATAAAAGGTTTTATGATAAGGTATGGTGTCTATCATTGGATATATGTTAATACATTTTGTTATCATATAAGAAATCATTTATATTAAAATTAGGTATTATGTATATATATAATAAATAGATATATGTTAATCTATTAAGTGTTTGTATTGTGTTTAATTTTAAGTTTTTGTATTGTAAATTGAGTTATGTTTAATATTGAATATTTATATAATAAAAAAATGATTTATGGTTATATAAATGATTAAAGATAACAAAAAGGGTGTTATGTTTTTATTAAAAGAAAAAGAAAAAAAAAGCAATAGATGACATTTGCAAGAATAAGTAACTTAAGTTTAGCTACAACCAGGATTATGGGATATGTAGCACTTTGAATTTTGCATACTAACATTTGGTTGGATCAAGAGAGTTATGCCCAATCAAAAAGAGTAAAACTTGTTGTTATATTAACTAAAGAAAGTATGATAGGAATAACTTCTAGGAAGAAGATGGTTAGTGAGCCAACTAAAATAATTTAGATGATTATTATTACTATGATGTTTGTAATTGAAACTCTATAGGATTTTTTGATAATTTATATGAATAATTTGTCCTTATAAGGTATAAATAATGATTTGGTTATGAATCACAACATAATTTGTTTCATTTTAAATGGTTAGAGTGGTGAAATTATTTATGAAATATTTGTTTTTGTTTAATATGTAAGTTTCAAAAAAATTGTAATTTATCTCTTAAAAAAATATTTTTTTTTCAATTTTGGGGTTGATTTCAAAGTCTTTGTAAACAACAGTATGGCATGTTTAGGCCATGGCTCTATTTTTTACCCCGAAAATAAAAACGTGTATACTGGTATCAACACTTTTCTATTTGGGGGGTGTTTTTGGTGTTTTTATGCAAAAATCATCGTTTTTCTTACTAGAGTTCTCGTTCTTAGTATAAAGTTCTCGTTTCATAGTATAAGTGGTTAAATCACTTTTGTCTAAAATTAGTGAGAAAATTTCCATTTTCATTTATCTTAAACCTTTCTTTCAAGCATTGTCGTCAAATATATAAAAAACTCCAAACTCCAAATGTAATGAATGGCAACATTACTATTTCTAAATGTCTAACAAAAATAATAGTAAAAATACAAATATGATCATTATACCACAAATATACAGAAATAACTCAAAATTGATATAACAAATTTAATAAGTAACCATAGAACATAACATGAGTTATTTTATTCAATTGCAAAACATTACAATCTTTACCCTGTATGTTCCCAAGGTCAACAAAATCATGTGTAAAAGCACATCGAGAATGCTTTCTACATTTGCTATGTTTCTACACGATCACCTTTGCGAAATATTTTGTGTAAATATTATAACGTAAAAAACTATTTAATGTTTAAAATAAATACAAACTTATTTGTTTATTTAAAAAGTATATAATTACTGTATTTAACAATTCTTTTGAATTTCCTCTTAGTATTATTATGATAGAGAAGACAACTATTAGTTTACAATTATTCCAATCAGAAAAATTAAAATATGCCCAGAATTCTAAAAATCACAAGGTCCGCAAAATCATGTGTGAAAGCACATGGAGAATGAATTTCTCTCTGTGAAATAAATTATTTTAACATTCGTTGAGTAAATATTATAACGTAAATAACTATTTAATGTTTAAAATAAATACAAACTTATTTCTTTATTTAAAAAGTATATAATTACTTCAAGTGGTTGAATTATTAACATTATTCTTGTTTTATTGATGATTTGTTATGTCAATATTTTTAAGTATATTATTTAAATTAATTTGAGTTTATAGTACTATAAAGTAATTTATACCAAAAATTCACTTGTCAAAGAACAACAGCAGCTCGAAAGCAACACAAACATAATCTCCTATTTTTTCTTACCGTGTCCTTAAAATATTATAAATTTATAATGAATACTAAAAATTAACGCCATCAATGGTATGGAATAACCCACAAATAACAATTTTTTTAATCCCCAATTTTCAAATTCCAATATTTCGCATATCGAAAATTGGAGACACAACTTTTTGTTGAAATAATTTGATAGATTCCCAATTCCCGAATTTCGATAATCGGAAACAGGAAACTCAGGCTTTTGTTGAAATAATTTGCTGGCTCCCAATTTCCATTGCTAAAATCCAAAACGGACAACATCTATTTTTAAATTTATAAAGGTAATTCATTTCCAATATTTCCGATTCCAATTCTTTATTTGTGTTTTCAAAAAAAGAAATGTCGAAGTTCCTATTTGGGAATTTCGACCTCCGACTATTGAACAAACAAAACCTTGCATGTTGTTTTTTTTTTTACGAAAACGGTTATAATTTTATTGATGGTCTGGCAAAAGAGCTGCCTGATGCTTACAATGCTTGTTCCAGTGTTCTACACTGAACTTCCTCTTCATTTTGCTATTTTTTACATAACCTGAGCCTGATCTCATGAGGAAAGCCTGCATGATTCATGAAAAAAGAAGCAACGGCAATCAGCTTTAGCTTTAGGGAATCCTGACATTTGAGAGGTCTCCATTAATTATCAGCTGGCTTTTGTTCAGCAGGGTGCCCCGGTTGGCTTCAGCATCCGCCAGGCTGTTCAAATTTCTTAAGACATGATGGGCTTTGGAAGAACTGAAGTGAGACAAGAGGAGAAGAATTTTCCCGTGGATTTGGACCAAATTGATGTCCGATGGCATTTTTTTAGTGCGGAGAGCTTTGATAATTAACCTCGAGTCACCAAAGATAAAGAGCTTTTGAATATTCAGCTTTCTTGCTTGATTTAGGCCCTGCCACAAAGCTAGATACTCAGCCTGGTTATTTGAGGCGAGCCCGAGACCCCAGGCGAAGGACAGGTGGAGATTGCCGTCAGGGTCAAAAATGATGCCTCCTCCCCCAGCTTGACCGGGATTCGCCTTCGAGGCCCCGTCAAAGAACAAGCACCATTCTCCGAGAGCAGATCTCCACTTTATAAATTCCTGTTCTTCGATTCTAATTTCCCAATTCGCTCTTTG
>LPNX010204080.1:149758-348694 GCA_001517045.1 Pseudotsuga menziesii | reverse complement strand
CATGCATGCAGAGGGAGACTTAAATAGTGCATGCATCATTATAATAATGCTGGGATGGCATGCATGTCATTTTTTTAGGGTTTGCATGCATGTCACTTTTAGAGTTTGCATGCATGTCACTTTTGGGAATATTACATACATGGTGTGTGAATCTGGATGAACAATTGGCAAATGAGGTGAAATGTTTCAATTTTTGTCTTTTATTGCTTAGGATTGGATAATAGCTCATGCTTTAGAAGGCTTCTATAAGCACATAAGATTGATCATTTGATGTTACAATTTGATCTTTTATGATTTTGTTTCTATGAATTAAAGTAGCATCGATTATTCAATTGTATGACATGCTCTTTATATTTTTATTTACCAAACATACATGATCTAATCCATTGTTTGCAAGTATAGAGTTGAAATTGTGCAGATCATCTCATTGAAACGAGTAGGAGTTCGAGCTCAGGTGCATCCTCTCCTCTCGAAGCCAAGGAAACTTCCAAATTTTCAAGATCCAAAAGAATCCAAACGCCATCAAAGTACCACAGGTTTGAATGTTTCTTTCATATTATTCATCTCTCAAATTTTTATAAAATCTTTATTTTCTTGGGATTAGGGCACGTTTTGGCTAAAGTGAACATCCATTCACTTAGCCTTGACCCGATTGGCTGTCCTGTTTACTTTTTGCAGCCATTCCTTCCCTTAGTTCGCTGTCCACTTTTCCCCACTTTTTACCCTTTTTGACAGCCCTCTTTTGCCTCCTTTTTCCACTTTTTGCAGCCCCTTTCCATCCTCTTTTTGGGCCATCTTTTGAGCTGTGCTTTGTAGCCTTATTTCTCTGATTTGCAGCTCTTTTTCTCCCTTAGTTTCCAGCCTTCTTTGACTTTTCTTTTGTCCTCTTTCCACTCCCTTTCCCCCTCTCTTGCCTTGCCTTTCTCTTTCCTCTTCTCTCCCTTCTTTTCGGTAAGTTTGGGTAGTTGTTTTTATCTAGTTCGTAGATTTATTTTCAAGTTATTTTTATCAACTAATCCTATAATAAGTGTATGTCTAGAGCTCTTAGTTTCAGGCAGGTGAAGGAGAGCCCAAAGGCCACAAGCAAGCAAGGAGTACAAAAGAACAAAAAGACTCTCTCCCTCTTCTCTCAATCCCTTTCTTTACCTATTCTTCCAAGAAGCAAAGAACACATCATTATTGTAAAAAACTAATAAAAAGGGCTACTAGGAGCAAGTCTCCTGTCTTTTATACTTCTCCTATTTGGGGGAAGGGTGTTGTGTCATTTTTCATGATTTTTTTTAAATGTAGTTTCCTTTAAGCAATTAGTTTAGTTCTTTGCTCAGTCTTAGTTTCCATTTTTTACTAATTACTAGTTGTTCCTTAGCATAAACACTAATTGCTAGATTTATTATTGCATTTTGGTATCTTGTTATAAAATTGTCAAATCATAAAAGGAACCAAAATCTCTTGAATCTCACCATAAGGTGGATCAAGAGTGCTCTTTGTCGAAGAGTTTAATAAACCACTTTCATCTTAATTGTGGTGTTTGTTTAATCAATTAATTATTTAAGACTCTTGAACTTGCAAAAACACAAGTCAAGAGCACTCTCTATCAGAGAGCATCCTAGGTTTGCACAATCCCTACAGTAGCCTCATATAGATTAGCCAAGTCTCTTGAACCACTGTCATAAGACGGGGTCAAGAGCGCTCTCTGTCGAAGAGTCTAATTAATTGTTTTAATATTATCTTCAACACAAATACCCCTTTAATTAATTAACTCCCTTCCCTCCTTGCCGGAGTATGCTCTAACCGATCTTAGATCGGAATACCCAGAAACGGCACTGGATCTTTAAACCCTACAAGAGTAATTTAATAACCCTTAAACACCCATAACCAACGCACCGACGCTGTAGGGATCCTTTGGAAGTACTTCCTATTAGAGGCGTCGAAACTTCCCCCTGTCTTAGATTCCCGGCTAGCTGGTCACTTGACAATATCAGCCTGGGATACTGGGCGGGCCCGACATGTCTTCAACGGAGGCAACTTAGAAGAGTCTTCCGACTTTGACAAACCTTTTCGTTGACACCCTAATCAAGAGCATTTTTCAAAATTCTTAAAATCTACCAAGAGCAAAAACCTAATAATCACTAGCTTAATTCCTAGACTTTATTTCACGCATTTATTTGACTCCATAAAGCACTGGTCCTTCATTATAATTGAGTAATCTTCTATCTTGATCAACTGTCTATGGTCTATTTTTGCTGATTATATCTAAATGCTTAAGTTACAAGTTTGGAATATTTGCTTATTTTTCAATCTCTTGCAAGCAACATGGATTGCTCTGATTTACGTGTCACATTCATAAACTTAATCATTTCTAATCACAAATAACTCCTAAACAACACCCATCCGCATCCAAAACATTTAAAACTTAACTTAAACATTGAGCCATAGAAAACTCTTTGTTAGGGACTACCCCCCTTGGCTTCGTTAGGAGTTAGCCTAAACGGAGGAGCTAGGAGTAGGTGATAGTACCTAGCTCTGTGCTTGCCCCCAAGGTCACACCTCTCCCACTTTCCTAAGTGAGGAGACAGCTTTCGGAAGATTTCTGTTGCCGGTGTGCAATCGGCGGACAACATGATCCAATGCCACCATGTTTTGGCACCAAGAACATTACTCATGATTTTCATGTTTGTCAAATCTAGGCCTCTCTCAAGCTTGGGAGTACAAAGAGTATCCCATTTGACAAGGGCCATTACCTATAAGTGTCATAGCCTCCTCAAAGAAAGATACATCGAAGGGTGCAAATACTTTTGAGAACATATTTAGAAGCTACTGTCATAGAGAAGAGATAAAGGGGCATGGCTTGAAGCACAGATTGAACTAGAGTAAGACACCTAACTAAGTTGAGAGGGCGAAGCGTCCAGCTGCACAATTTAGCGGTGAGTCTAGCCAGGAGATCCTCCCAAGAGCAGTGTTTTTTTATAGTCTCAATCAAAGGGACCCCAAGCTATTTAGAAGGAACGAAGCTGCTTGCAAAGCCCAAAACGTGGGTGATATTTCATTCAATGATAGCTTGAGTATTGAAGAAAAAGATCTGGAATTTTTCAACGTTTATAGAAGTTCCTGAAGCATCCTCAAAAAGATGGAGGGAAAACTTGAAGGATTTAGCTTCATTGACAAAGGAATGACCCAATGAGCATAGTGTCATCTACAAATTATTGGTGGGAAAGAAGAGGGCTTTGAGGGTAAAAAGAGATACCTCTAAGAATCTAGTTTGTAATCATAGCTTTAATTGAACGGCTAGGACCCTCAGTAATAAGGATGAACATGAAGGGAGAAAGGGGATCTCCCTATCTAATACCTCTCGAAGGGCAGAAAGTGATGGAGGGGGAGCTAGCAACTAAGATCGAGAAGAAATCCGAGGAGATGAGAGAAAAAATCCAACTGGTCCATTTGACAGCGAAGCCAAAAGCAAGCAATGTCCTTTTAATATACTCCCATTTGTCAAAAGCTTTGGATATGTTGGGTTTAATGAGCATTCCTAGGTTTTTGGTTATTTTGAGAGAGTGGATAACTTCATGAGCCAAGATTATACCATATAGGATTTGTCAACCCTCAACATATCTAGATTGCTCGAGGGAAATAATTTTAGGAAGTAAAGGTTTAAGGCGATTGGCAATGATTTTAATAATCAGTTTGTAAATCACATTATAGAGGGAAATGGGTCAGAACTTACCTAGGTCATCAACGCCTATCTCCTTTGGAATGAGAGAAAGAAAGCTATAGTTGAGACTAGGTAGATCCTTTTGTGAATTCTAGACTCCTCAATGATTTCTCAAACATCCTACTTCAACGTTTGCTAGCAATATCGAAAGAAATCCGAAGTGAAACCATCCGGACCTGGAGATTTCCAAGAAGCCATTTGGTGTAACACTTCTTCAACTTCCCTCAGTGAAATAGACCGCATCAAACTTTCATTTTACACAAAGGTTACAATACTGGGCACATGTTGCATTATTTTATTTATGGCAGCTTCCCCATTATTATTAAGCTCTGTTTAGAGATTTTTGAAATAGGTGACTAGCTCCTGCGCTATATCTTTGTGTGTAGTTAGAAGGTTTCCTTGGCTATCATTGAGATCGACAATCCTATTATGTTGCCTCTGGCCAATAGCAGCATCCTTCTAATATTCTCCCAACTTAATTTGTCAAAAGCTTTGGACATGTTGGGTTTAATCAGCATTCCTAGTTTTTTGGTTATTTTGAGAGAGTGGATAGCTTCATGAGCCAAGATTATACCAACTAGGACTTACCAACCCTCAACATATCTAGATTGCTCAAGGGATATAATTTTAGGAAGTAAAGGTTTAAGGTGATTGGCAATGATTTTGATAATTTGTTTGTAAATCACGTTACAGAGGGAAATGGGTCAAAACTATTAATTCTTGCACATGATCTAGGAACTAAGAATCAAAGTCATCAAAGAATAATTAACAAATACTCATGAATTGGTAATAATCGGAACCAGAATTGGTTTCCTCTCTGTATATTTAATAAACAATGAAGGGTTACAATTCCAATGCTAAGCAATAGCTTAACTCCATGAAGAATTCGAATACCTAAGGAGACAATTCGAATTCAGTGAGTGAGTCTGGCTTAACTGACTCTAGCCATTCAATCACACTCAGTTAACCACATGACCAAAACCCTAATTGACTCACCAAACCCTAACGGAAGTCGAAGTGCAATAAATGACTGAATCTCAACTGAAGGAGATCAGACACATGCCATAGCAAGCCAACCATCAAGTGCTAGTGCTCCATGACTCCAATGAACCCCAATGAGGTTAACTGAAGCTGAACTGACCATCAGAAGTTGGTGGAGGCGCCTTGTTGACTCCAGATCATTAAATAATAATAAATAATCATTAAATAATATATTTAATGACTGGAGGCGCCTTAACTGACTGGTTGAACTGATTGTAACCACCAGTTAGCAATTAGGTGCATTAATGTCACTCAGATCACCCCCGGAGTGCTCCAGTTAGCCTCCTTGACTGTAGGAGAAGGCTAAGTTAGCCTCCTTGACTGTAGGTAGGCGTGGGTGTGACTGGATGATGGCAATTAATGCTCCACTGATGTCAATTAATGTCAATTATACTTAGAATAGTGGTTTAACTAGGCCAATTTGACCGAAAGACTGTGTATGATGGTAAATGTCTCCAACACCCCCCCTTAAGCTATACTCAGGAAGAGTTAGAAAACATAGATGCATAAAAATGCTAGGGCCCTGACAACTAAGGCCATAGGTCACCCTGTACAATGCTGAAACTGAAACAATGCTCAAAACAAATTAAGTGAGGAAAAGAGGGAGAACCCAGTGGGAAAAACCCCCCCTCAAGCTCAACACTAAAAGTAGTCTGGATCACCTTGATGAACTCACCCCCAACAGTGAACGGAGGTAAGTGAACTTCTTTTCTGAAAAGCTCTTGGTGAAGATGTCTGCAATCCGCTCATCAGTCGGGCAGTATTGCAGAATGATGGTCCTGTCATGCACTAGCTCCCTGATGTAGTGCATGTGAATCTCTACATGCTTGGTCCTCTGCCTGGTAACTGGATCCGTGGATATCTTAATAGCACTCTGGTTGTCACAAAAGAGGACAGTGGACAAAGTACTACCAAGATCAAACTCTGAAAGAATGCCTTGCAACCAAACTGCTTGGATGCAAGCATTCACCGCTCCTCGATACTCGGCCTCTGCTGAAGATAGTGCTATGGCAGCCTGCTTTTTGCTTGACCAGCAAATAGGGCCACCACCAAACATGAATACATATCCGGAAGTTGACTTCCGATCAATAGAATCACCCGCCCAATCGGAATCTGTGTATCCAACCAGCTCTAGCTCGGAGTCTGCAGCATAATGAATGCCGTAGGTCCTGGTTCACTGAATGTACTGGAGGATCCTCTTGGCTGCCTTCCAATGAAGATCATGAGGCTGCTACATGTATCTTGATACAGCATTCACGGCATAACAAATATCAGGCCTAGAATGTGTCAAGTACAACAAGCTACCAATCAGCTGTCGATAGATAGTGCAGTCCATGGGAGGTGTGTTTTTTCCTTCTTCAAGGCTGATCCCTGAAAGGAAAGGGAATGGTGCAGGCCTACATTCAGCCATGTTAAACTTGATTAACAGGTCTGAAATGTATTTGGACTGAGTGACCATAATCCCATCAGAATTTTGCTCGATTTCGAGCCCCAAAAATTGTTTTAGAAGCCCCAAATCACTCATTTCAAAGGCATTGTGGAGAGCAGTTTTGATGGCTAAAATGGAGGCAATTGTGCTACCTGTGATCAGTAAGTCATCAACATATAAAACAATGATAATTAGATGACCATCATGCTGCTATAAATACACATTTGGATCTGATCTACATCTCTGAAAGTTTTGCGAGAGAAGGAAGGCATCCATCTTGGAATACCACTCTCTTGGGGCCTGTTTTAACTCGTATAGTGACTTCTTTAGCTAGCAAACCAAAGATGGATCAGTGATGTAGCCCTCAGGCTGCTTTATGTATATCTCCTCATGAAGATCTCCATGCAGAAAGGCTGACTTAACATCCATGTGATGCACCTCCCAGTGCTTGGATGCGGAAATAGCCAAAACAAGGTGGATGGAGTCCATTTTTGCAACTGGTGCAAAGGTCTCATGGTAGTCCACTCCTTGGACCTGAGAGAAACCTTTTGCTACTAGCCTTGCCTTATATTTGCAGGTGCTTCCATCAGCAGCAACCTTTGTCCGAAACACCCACTTGCATTGAACCAATTTCCTTCCCGGAAGAAGAGGAACTAGCTCCCAAGTAGTGTTTTTCTGAAGAGAATTCATCTCTTCATCCATGGCAACTTGCCATCTCGGATCATTCCGAGCATGGTAGTAGGATTTTGGATCTGAACTAATCATCAAATAGCAAGTTTCGGACAGCAAATTATCAGAACAAGAGAGCGCAATACCTGCTCTTTGGAAATCAGACCGGGTTCTCCTTAGATCATCCGGATTTCCAATGTTGTCTCCTGCAAAGGAGAGTGTCTTTTGGGCCCATGTAGGAAGATGATTTTGCACTTCAGGTTCTGATTCAGTATCTGATGATTACTGCACACTAATATCAGAAATCAGAGGATCCAAATCAGGGTCATCACCCCCAATTTCATCATCCAAATATTCAGTGGAATAGGAAGGAAATTCAGCAGTTTTCTCCTTCACTAGTTCCACCTCCTGAAGAGGCTCATCGAACTTGACACTTCTCTCGATGATGATCTGTTTGGTCTTGATATCCAGCAGCTTGAATCCTTTAGATTCATCAGGATACCCAATAAACAGACATTCTATGCTCTGCGATTGCAAAGCCCTTCT
Source organism: Pseudotsuga menziesii (assembly GCA_001517045.1). Lineage (NCBI taxonomy): Eukaryota > Viridiplantae > Streptophyta > Pinopsida > Pinales > Pinaceae > Pseudotsuga > Pseudotsuga menziesii. The sequence goes on along the minus strand of LPNX010204080.1, from coordinate 341,300 downwards.
TTTATCAAGCGGAATCCAAGCCCATGCAGTGGACCCAAACACCCGTAGGTTCGACACATCTAGCTTGTGTCCGAAGTATGCTCCGAAAGGAGTCTTTTCTTTCACTGATGAATGTGGCACCCTGTTCTGAATGAATGCTGCAGCATGCATGGCTTCAGCCCACAAATTTGCAGCAAGCTTCTTTGACTCCAACATACAGGTGGTCATCTCTTTGAGAGACCGGTTCTTCCTTTCCGCTACTCCGTTCTGCTGGGGAGTGTAGGGAATTGAATGTTGGACTAGAATACCACTTTGGGAGCATATGTACAGCAACTCATTACTGACATACTCCCCTCCATTATCAGATCTCAAGATCTTGATCTTAAGCCCAGAGGCATTTTCGATCAAGGCCTTCAATTCAGAAAATTTTTCACATACCTTTGATTTCTTTTTTAGAAAGAAAACCCATGTATACCTTGAAAAATCATCAATAAAGGTAAGGAGGTACCTTGATCCATTCATGGATGTGACAGGCATTGGACCACTAATATCAGAATGTATCAGCCCCAATATGCTTGTAGCTCGGTTTGCCTTCCCCCGATCGAACTTGTGCTCAGGGTGTTTTCCAATCACACAGCCCTTGCAGACTCCCATGGTTGCCTTGATGACCAGGAGGCCTTCAACCATGGAGTTTTTCTGTAATTGCTGCAAATATTTGAAATTAGGATGGCCAAACCTCTCATGCCTAATCCTACTAACCTCATTTCCATGAGTTAGCAGAGTGGTGGGCTTTGCATCCACAACAAAGTGAGAGAACTCATAGGCTTTTGCATGATGATTTGCAAGGCCTTTTGCAATCAGTTTCCCGGATGCAATTTCTGTTATCTCAACATCATTTGGGCTGAAAGAGACTCTCTTAGGCATTCCTGTATGTGTCATCTGATAGACACTAAGGAGATTTGCTGCTAGAGATGGTACATACAAAACATTAGAAAAAAAACCATTTTCTAGATCTACAGTACCTTGTCCTTCGGAAATGATGGTGGAGTCATCTCCCATGTGGATGGGGATGGATTTGCCGGTCTCCAAGGATGAAAAGGAGTCTTTTTCAACCATCATGTGATTCGAAGCTCCACTGTCAATCAGCAGTGATTTGGACTTCGAAGTGCTTGCCATGAGGGCATGACCTTTCTCATGCTGTGGTTCCCGATCTTGGTGATCTCTCCTCCCGAAGCTCTCCGGAAGATTGATGTGATTCCTCTCAAGGAGAGAGGTTGCTTCATCAAGCTTTTTCTTCATGCAGGCATGTTTAGGGTGAAAACCCTCCCGCAGTAAGAACACCTGACTTTTTCTTTCCCATTGTGCCATTTTCCTTTGTTCTTCCTTGAGTCGGAAGATTCATCATGCTGCTGATTTTCAACTCTAGGCTTGGGAGCATCAAATTTAGTTTTCTGATTTTTCTGCCACTTTCCTTTACCCTTCACATCTTTGGGCCCCGAGACATGGAAGGCTTGATCACGGGAAGATCAGATGATCCCCATCTGGACAAGCTTGTCATGTTCATTAGTTAGGGACTCAATGAAGGCATTGAGTGTAGGCATCTTCCATCCGGAAATTGTGAGCTTCCCAGCATGGAATGTAGAAACAAAAACTGAATAATCAGCCCCGAGTTTGGAGAGGATGGCTAGGATGAGCTGATCATCCTCCTTCTCCACTTTGCATTGCTTCAAGAGAAAAACAGTATGCTTGAACTTTGTAAAGAAATCATTCAGAGTCTCGAAATTGGAAGGTTGGAGAGACATGACTTCATTTTCGAGTTGGTAAATTTTCAAGTCATCATGCTTTCCGTAAAATCTTGTTTTTGAGAGATTGATCTTCGTCCCGCCGTATGCTCTGATACCATGTTAATTCTTGCACATGATCTAGGAACTAGGAATCGAAGTCATCAAAGAATAATTAACAAATACTCATGAATTGGTAATAATCGGAACCAAAATTGGTTTCCACTCTGTATATTTAATAAACAATGAAGGGTTACAATTCCAATGCTAAGCAGTAGCTTAACTCCATGAAGAATTCGAATACCTAAGGAGACAATTCGAATTCAGTGAGTGAGTCTGGCTTAACTGACTCTAGCCATTCAATCACACTCAGTTAACCACATGACCAAAACCCTAATTGACTCACCAAATCTTAACTGAAGTCGGAGTGCAATAAATGACTGAATCTCAACTGAAGGAGATCAGACACATGTCATAGCAAGCCAACCATCAAGTGCTAGTGCTCCATGACTTCAATGAACCCCAATGAGGTTAACTGAAGCTGAACTAACCATCAGAAGTTGGTGGAGGCGCCTTGTTAACTCCAGATCATTAAATAATAATAAATAATCATTAAATAATATATTTAATGACTGGAGGCACCTTAACTGACTGGTCGAACTGATTGTAACCACCAGTTAGCAATTAGGTGCATTAATGTCACTCAGATCACCCCCGGAGTGCTCCAGTTAGCCTCCTTGACTGTAGGTAGGCATGGGTGTGACTGGGTGATGGCAATTAATGCTCCACTGATGTCAATTAATGTCAATTATACTTAGGATAGTGGTTTAACTAGGCCAATTTGACCGAAAGAGTGTGTATGATGGTAAATGTCTCCAACAAAAACTTACCTAGGTCATTAACACCTATCTCCTTTGTAATGAGAGCAAGAAAGGTGGAGTTGAAATCAGGTAGGCCCTTTTGTGAATTCTAGACTCCTCAATGATTTCTCAAACATCTTTCTTCATCATTTGCTAGCAATGTTGGAAGAAATCCGAAGTGAAACAATCCAGACCTGGAGATTTCTAATCAGCTATTTGGTGTAACACTTCTTCAACTTCCATCAATGAAATAGACCTCATCAAACTTTCATTTTACACAGATGTTATAATACTAGGCACATGCTGCATTATTCTATTTATGGTAGATTCCCCATTATTATTAGGATCTGTTAAGAGATTTTTGAAATAAGTGGCTAGCTCCTTCTCTATATCTTTGTGTGTAGTTATAAGGTTTCCATGGATATCATTTAGCTTGACAATCCTATTGCGTTTCCTCTGGCCAATAGCATACCTATGGAAAAAGCTTGTGTTTCGTTCACCTTCCCTTAGCCATTGGATTCGGAATTTTTGCTTCCATAGAATTTCTTTTGCATGTCCCTTTCTTTGATTTGAGATTGTAGGAGGGCTTCCTCAACTTCTATTTCCTTTGAGTATCCTGACTAAATTATGTTTTGCTAAAGTAGCCTCCTACATTCTTTTAGCTCTTTTTTGTCTTTAAAAATGTTGCCAAACATATTCCTATTCCAGTCCTTTAACTTGACCTTGATCAGTTTTAGTTTTTGCTACAATTGATGTATTTTGTTTCCAATCGTAGGTTCTATTTCATCCCACCAACTTTGAACAGTCTCCTTGAAGTTGGGATCAGACAGCCAAAAACGCTCAAAGAGAAAGGGTCTTCTTAAGGGGTTCCCTATCTTGTGCCAATGTAAACAGATGGGCTAATGATTTGATCATGGAGCTGGAAGAACGCTTGCAGTGATATCTCACCCTACCATAAGAACAAATTCTAAGAGAAGGAACTTGTCCAGACGCGAGGGTATCTCCCTGTCTCCCCCTTTTATTATTCTAGGTGTGGGTTCCATTAGAGGTTTCCAAATCTATGAGGTTGAGTTGATCAATAATCTCCCAAAACGAGAGGCTTTCTGCATCTAGTCTTCATCAACCATCTCTTTTCTCAAGGAGAGAGGTGATCATATTGAAATCCGCTCCTATAATCCAGTGTTCTTCATCTAGATGAGCTTTTAGCAACAAATCTCATGTAAGAATATTTGATTTAAGGGAGGAGAGTTTGGGCCATATACATTTGTAAGGAAGCCCTTAAGAGCCGAACTCATCAGTTGAAAGTGTGCCGAGAGAGAGTTGGGAGTTGCTAAGAAACTTGATAATTCAATTTCCTCTAGGTTCCATAGAATGACTAATCCTTCAGCATTTCCTTGTGCATCAAGGGCTATTACCTAACATCCCTTCCATATTCTCTTGGCTATGTCTATTAGTTGATCAAATGAACACTTAATTTCTTGAAGCATCATTATGGACAGTTTTTCTTAATCACTTTCTTCTTGAGAACTCTCTATCTTTTAGGTTGATTAAGGCCCCAAATATTCCAAGATATCAACTTCATTGAGAAAGAGGACGGGTGGAGAAAGGCTACGTAAGTTGAGCATATTGACCAGAGTCAATCAGCTTGGCTCCAACTTCTTCGATTCTCTGCTTATTAATTTTCCTTCGTTTCTTTTTTTCTTCCTTATTTTCAGGGTGGATTTCCTTTCTTTTCTTAGTATAGACCTATGCTGCGGGAAATCGCAAGGGATCCCCACGAATTTCTCCCAATTTGTGCTCCTGGAGGAATCGATCCCGGAATCGTGATTCCTCTTGTGAGCGTTTTTAGGTAACGTGATTTCTTGGGGAAAAAAACGCTCCCTGCCATCCTCAGAATCGTTGAGGGAGCAATGAGGGAGTGACGCTCCCAGAACAATTCCTCATCGCTCCCTCAACGATCCCGAGCAAAAAAAACGCTCCCTCAGCAATCCCGTGTGTTAAGGAATTTTTTTTCCAATTTTCTCAATTTTGCAAAAAAAAAATTGTTTTTTAGTGATTGGCTAGGGTTCAATTAATTAGCCTTTATAAACGCTATTGGACTCCATTTGGACTCATTCTATTCTTCATTTGCTTGTTTTCATTTATCTTGCTAGGGCTTTGAGTGGCTTTGCTAGTTGTTTGAGAGCAAATTTGTAGGAGCTTGGAAGGGAGATTGAAGGAGAGATTGAAGGCTTCTATTTGTGAGAGCTTGGAAGGAAGATTGAAGGCTTCCATAGAGACATTCAACCATCCTGGAAGAGCCAAAGAGGTAGACTCTAAAAACCCAATCTTTATTTGATTTTGAAAAGAATATTTCACTATGTAAAAATTTAAAATTTTGTGTGTTTTTTCCTACTTTTTCCAATTTCTTTTTCTCCATCGTTCTATTGCAGGCAAGAAGTGATTCTCATATTGAATCAAGAAGCATGATGGGTATGTGGTTTTTGTTTTTGGTTCCAATTCTTCTCATGATGATGGTGGTGGGAAGTAGATTTGGTGGTGGCAATGATGAGGAGGAAGAGATAGGGAGTGGCACATACCATGGAGAGGAGGAGGAAGAGATTGAGAGTGATGAAGCAAAAACAAAAAGACACAACACCTTTGTGAAAGTATGTGACAAGGCTTGGGGGAGGGAGAGGGGGTGGAACCACGAAGTTAACATGCCTCCATTGTAATAAAACTTACACAAGTTCATATACCCGTGTGAGAAAGCATTTGTGTGGGATTATGCCATGTGATCAAGGTAAGGCTCCTGGAGTCAAAACATGTGACAAAGTGTCAGCTAAAGAAAGAAAGAAATACGAGATGGAAGAAGAGGCCGCTCAAAACAATTCCAAGAGATCAAGGGTCGAATCTGAATCCCCACAGAGAATGTCTAGTAGTGGATCTGGATCATCCTCCACCCATGCTAGTGGATTCTCACCTATGGGAAAAAACATTATCAGATTTCCTTGACCTTGGTTGTAGAGATGATGTGGATTCAAAAATTTACAGGTTTCTCTATGTATGTGGTGTGCCATTCAATGTTCTTCGCTCACCCTATTGGCATGAAATGATACAATCCATCAATGGTGCCCCTAAAGGATACAGGAGCCTTGGGTATCACAAAACTAGAACTGTGGAACTTCACAGGGAAAGAGCCAATATCAATAGTGCTCTTGGAAAGTTTACAAATGATTGGTCCAACTATGGGGTATCCATTATATCTTATGGGTGGACAAATGTTAAAGGCAAGCCATTGATAAATATTCTTGGTGTGTCTGCTAGTGGTGTGGTCTTCCTTTCAGCTCATGACTACTCAGATCGCTACAAGACTGGTATTAATATTGCACAACCTTTACTTGAAACCATTCAAACGATTGGGCTATACAATGTCATTCAAGTCATCACATATAATGTTGCTAATTGTAAGGCAGCAAGAGCAATCTTGAGGATAAGTATCCCAACATATTTTGGTCAGAGTGTTTGGTTTATACATTAAACCTTTCGATGCATGATATTGTTAAGATGAAGGACCCTAGTTACCGATGGATTGGTTCCTTGTACAATAGAGGTAAGAAAATGATAAAATTTATCACCAATCGTAGCATGTCCCACCACATTTTTTGCAATCACTCTAGTTTGGAGCTATTGAAGATTGCGAAGACTAGATTTGCTAGGTATTACCTCACCTTCAGGAGGCTTTTGAAGGTAAGAGAGGCATTGGCTTGTATGGTCTCAAGTGATTCATAACAGGGATTGAAAGACAAAGCTACAAGCGCATCTGATAGACATGACTTTCAGGAGGTGGAGGACATCGTTCTTTATATGATCTATAGTTCACCAAGTCCGTTTATAGTATGATTCGTTTTGTAGATACATATCATCCGGTGATTGGGGAGGTGTATGAGAAAATGAATAGCATGCTTGGTCATATCAAAGACATTGTTGAGCAAAGAGATGCAATCTTGTATGACCACATTCATAAACATGTGGTCAAAAGGTGGGATAATTTGAATGTTCCACTCCATGCCCTTGCATATGTCCTTACCCCAAAATATTATTCTCCATCTTGGTTGGCCCAACCTGCACCTGATGGTGGAGTTAGGAAAAGACCACTCACAGATCCAAAGGTGCAAAATGGGTATATGCTTGCATTAGACAAGTTGGTCCCTGATGAGGAGTGTACTCAAGTATGGAGTGAATTCAGCCAATACATCAGTGAACATGGAGTCTTTGGTACCTTGCATGCAACCAAAGATCGAGAGAGGTTGGATCCTATCCGTTGGTGGAACATGTATGGCAGTGGTTCCACATATTTGCATATATTGGCAGTGAGGGTGCTTTCACAAGTTGTCAATAGTTCTTCTGTAGAGAGGTATTGGAGCACCTACAGCTTCATTCACAGCATCAAGAAGAACTGTTTGAATATAGAACAAGCCGAAAGTTTGGTTTATGAGCACTACAACTTGAGGCTATTGTCCCATTATGGTGAAGCAGCCAAGAATGATAGAACATTTTTTACTTGGGACAACAATCTAGAGGAGGCGAATATGGAGGATGGGGCCATTGTATTAGAGCGCTTGGAGGATGAACTATTGGGTGATCATGAGGGTGATCCAATTCATACATCAAAGATGCCGCCCCCAACCACCAGCAAGTTTCTAGATGCAAAATTTGTTCCTTTACCTTCACAACGTCTGGCAATCCGTGGGGCCCATTCATCTTCTTCTCGTGTTCCACAATTGCCTCCAGCAGTTCCTATTCCACCTAGAACATGAGAAAAAAAATTGGAAGTTTCTTGTGGCAAGAGGAAAACTTAATAGATTACTAGATAGTATCATAGTACTTTATATTTCATGTTTATTATGGTCTATTTTGTAAACATTATGGCCTACTTTGAAGTTTGAACTTTAAATTGTTGATTGCATCTTAATTCTTATCATCTTATGATCTTACAACTCTTTGGTATTGAATATGATATTATGATGCTTTGTTTCATTTAATGGTTGATGTTATCTATTAGACTGTTAAAGTTTGTTGATGGAAAATATTATATGTTGAAATTTGAAGGTTGATGTTGTTGATGGTTGATCATTTGATGACAATGTTACAAGTCATAGCTCCTAGATGATTGATGTTATATGTGTATTAAATGGTTATATCTATGTTTTCTATAACTAATTTGGCATAGTACATGTTTTTTTTAATATATATGCATCAAAATATATTAAAATATGTATTATATAAAAACGCTCCCAAAACAGAATCTATTGAAAATTTCTCTTTTCGCTCCTGCTCCTCGCTCCCAACAACGTAGGTATAGATTCCTAGCTGGGTTGTGGTTATGGAACGGATTAGGGATTCTTTGAGAAGATCTACTTGTTTTATAGCAATGGATTGAGGGTTCCTATCCTTGCATGCTTCTTTAACATTGTTCAAGTCCAGGTCCTCGATTTCGACATTCTCCACTTCCTCATCCAGCATATATGTATCATTATTCACGATTGATCCTAGTTCAATGGTGATTTTCCTTAGGACTTCCATTTTTCTCTATCCTTTCCTTTGGTTATATGAGCTCCTCTCTTGATCTTTTGAGGCTGAATCCTTCCTACCTACAACTACATTGTTTGACACCAGTTGGCGCTCTTCGGTTACCTGGTTCAAAGCGTCGAAACTATTAACAGTATGTGGTTGTTTAGATTGATAAGGAATTTGTTTTTTTTGTTGTTGTCTTCTACAATTTTGTACTTTTCTATATCCATCCTTTTCTATATCCATCCTTGGCATTGAGAGGGAAATCCCTGAATAAATGTCTGTGCTTGTGGCAACATTAGCAATAGAAGGGGTATGTTCATATTCAATTGTTTGGATCCATTCATTAACCTCATGCACAAAGTTGATCGTTTTCAACAGATCCTTGGAAATATTCATGTGAACAAAAATACAAGCATAGGAGGTATATCACCCAATCTGTTTATTTATGAGACTTGGACAAATGAGACTACGGTATTTCCTATACCCATTAGGAATTTCTCATCCCAAAACTCCAAGGGTAGAGAGTAAAGGCAAACCCAAACTGGTGCATGGGTAAAATCTTCTTAATTCGAGTTAAATTGCTCAACCTAGGGTTTGAGGAATAACCTGGTTGAGTTGAAGAAATATGGTCCCCCATCAAAAATCTTTTCCCAATCTTCCAAGTTATCAAAGATAACAATAAAGAAGCCTTTTGACCCTAATTGAAGGGTGTAATGCCCTTTTAGTCTCCATTTTGTATTGATCCAACTTACCAAAGCTTTTTTGTTGAGCCAAAGGCCAATGAATTTGCAGATTAGAGCACTATCCCACATATATTGTATTCTGGCTTTGATTCAGCTTGAAAAAATCTTGTAACTAGGAATCTTATGAGTCTTTGGAATACAGTGTCTTAGTCTTCGATTATTTGAGAAATCATGGTTCTTAGCTCTAGGTTGATCAAGTCCCCCTCCTCCCATTCTAGTATGGGTGTCATCCATCATTGTCGTCGGTTCATGACCTGCCAAAAAAGTGTCTCCTATCTCCATTCTTTTGGTGAGGGAGGGATTGGTCGTCCCCCCCCAAATTAGGCCATTCTTGCTCACAACTCTAGAACTGCACCTCCAATTGCTCGGTCGCTTGAGGGTTTGTTGGAAATAAACCCTAACCTAGTTCTAAATCATAGCTCATCCTCTTCAATATGCTTCCCCTCACTAACAACTACCCCAACAAATTCCTCAAAATATTTCAAACATACTATAGTTCTCTCCACAAATTGTTATCTCAATTTAGGCATTAAAGTGGACTTATATGCAAAGTGGACATTGAGGAGTTGGTTACCATATAACAAGTAGATACCTCTAATTTTCCTTTGCATCCTAGTTGTCTCAAACAAGTAACCTAGATGTAATGTTCCCAAAAGTGACATGCATGCAAACCCTAAAAATGACATTCATGCAAACCCTAAAAGTGGCATGCATGCAAACCCTAAAAGTGAGATGCATGCAAACCCTAAAAGTGACATGCATGACATCTAAGCATTATTTAATGATGCATGCACCCAATTAAGTCTCCATGCGCATGCATGCAAGTCAACTGCAAATTAGAAGTTAAAGTGACCTAATTAGGTCAAAAGTTAGGGTTTTCACAGTTGAAAGTTATAAAAGAAAGATAAAGTGAATGGAGACTTTACTTTTGGATTATTATTATTTTGGAGCTCTTGAGAAGCAGCACAGCATGCGGCCACAGCAGTTGAGGTTGGAGACGGCGTCTTCAGCTAACGGGATTTTGGCAGTGAGACATCTACCCTAGTCTCCTTTAGGATAAACCATCTAGCTATCAGAGTGTCCATCCGGGGCAGCTAGCAGCAGTTTACAGGGTTGTGGGGGCATGAGCAGCAGATTGGGAGATCAATTCACTAAGGCATCTGGAGAGGTCAAAACTCTTGCATGCTCTGACCATCCTCTCCGGCACGAGCACACCTTCCTTCCGACTCATTTCCAGCTAAAACTGACCATCCCTTCAGCAAAAACGTCACACTTGTTTGATTCAGCCATCCGGGGTATTGCAGCAAAAAACAAGGTTATTTCTTCATCAGCTCAGCTCATCTTGCATGCGTATTCTCTCTGGAGCATATTCAGTGGGTTTATCAGTGGTAAGTGTTCATTCTATCCTGCAAACCCTAACCCTAATTTCAGCTATAAAATAGGGAAATTTTGCATGGCAGTTTGCATGCCCGGTTGTTTCAATAAATTTGCATAGAAATAGAAAATATCAGGATTTGGGATATTATAGTGGTATCAGAGCATGTTCTTGGCCAGCTATGGGGAAATTGGCATGAACATGGTGTTATAAGCAATTTCACACATTAGTTGTGGAGAGTTCGTTTCATTTTTGTGGAAGTGTATCTATTGCCAAGAAACAAAGCATCTTAAAGTCTGCTACAACTTCCAGGAGAGTGCCTTTATTGTGATCGCAAAGCTCCATTACATATCCATCCTCAAAATTGTTCCAGTCAGATTGGTAAGGGATCTTACAGGGGTTGCATCAATGGCAAGAACTATAGATGGCAAGCTATTACCCACCTTCCTTGCTGCCTCACCAATAGAGGAAAAGGAGCCTACTTGGGAGGAGTTAATGAGGAACCTTGCTAAGACACAACAAAGCAAAGAGCATAATTTGCAACGGTTTGAAGATTCATTACTACGAAGCAAGAAGGGAAGACTTGGTATGTTTATCAAAAAGGCATCCAAAAGTCTCTATGTTGATTGTGGTTTAGAGTGTAATAAATCAACAATTATAGATCAACCTACAATTGATCATGAAGAAAGCAAAGATCCATTATCAGGTAGGAGTCCTAAAGAAGATGAGATCATGTTCACACGGTCTCTCTTGTCATATAATAGTTTGGACAATGAGGGATCAGAGATTGCACCCTTGTGTCTTCGAGATGAACACAAGGTAGAAGAGCAAGTAGAAGAGGAACCTCAGTTAGACTCACAGGAACGAGTGGAGAGGCATGACACAGAGAGGATTGATTCTATACATGCCGAGCAGTATGGAGGTTATGAGCCACATCTTGTGGAGGGGCCATTAATGGTTTAGGTTGTAGATGCAAATGCGTTGATGGGAGACATATTCCAGGGACTAGCCGATAGTGACATGGACGCATCCCTTATTTTCCGAAATGGGTATACTACAGATGTGTGGGATCCTGGTTCAAATGACACCATTCGAGTGAGTGCCCAAGAGGATATCGCAACCTACACAAGATGCAGGACAGTTGTGACCCATGAGGCCATGAGTGGCACTCATGGTTTGAGGGGAGAGCCTTCAGCAATGATTCTACATAAGCACTCAAAATTGCAGGTGACTGAGGAGAGATTTGACACAAAGGATTTGGATTAGGTATGGGATCATGAGTTGCCTTTGTGGGTTAGTGGTTTAGCCATGGAGGAGGTAGTTGAGCACATCCCTTGTGGACCAGCCAATAAGAAAGTGTATCCATACAGAGATTGGGTAGACAGGTATATGACGGAGATGGAGACACCGAGGTTTACAGGCTCAGTTGACATCAGTGGAGTTGCTATGGAGGAGAGGGCCAACCTCCTCTTCTAGGAGTTTTTTCGAGGGATGCTTAGGTTCGGAGGCATGTAGGAGCAGTCTTCTAAGGAGTTTGTGCAACTCATGATTGCTTGGCTCATTAAGGGCATTCAGATGGATTTTGGTATCAGTCAAAGGGTTGTTTGGGATCCCGGTATCAAGGGGTCAATTCATGATTGGGTGGCAAGGAGGCATGACGTGATCCAGTGGTTTATATGGGATCCTGGTATTGTTGTGTCCAGATGCATTTTTTAGTTGACAGTTGTCGATTTCTTGAGGGCAAGCAATCTTTGGCGAGGGAGGACTGTAATGTTCCCAAAAGTGACATGCATGCAAACCCTAAAAGTGGCATGCATGCAAACCCTAAAAGTGATATGCATGCAAACCCTAAAAGTGACATGCATGACATCTAAGCATTATTTAATGATGCATGCACCCAATTAAGTCACCATGCGCATGCATGCAAGTCAACTACAAATTAGAAGTTAAAGTGACCTAATTAGGTCAAAAGTTAGGGTTTTCAAAGTTGAAAGTTATAAAAGAAAGATAAAGTGAATGGAGACTTTACTTTTGGATTATAATTATTTTGGAGCTCTTGAGAAGCAGCACAGCATGCGGCCACAGCAGTTGGGGTTGGAGACGGCGTCTTCAGTTAACGAGATTTCGGCAGTGAGACATCTGCCCTAGTCTCCTTCAAGATAAACCATCCAGGTTTGTCAGTGTATCTATTGCATTCATCATTATCCAGTATTCTAATATAAGTCTGAAGGTTATTGCAGATTCATCCGTACAGCTAGGGGCATTTAGCTGGGAAACCCCAAGTCATTCACCAGGACTCTGGATCACCATATTTCTTCCGCATGCAGCCTGCATTCTCACTGATAGGATCACTCTACTGCATTGGGTGGTTATCAGCTATCAAATTGTCCATCCGGGGCAGCTAGCAGCAGTTTACAGGGTTGTGGGGGCATGAGCAGCAGACTAGGAGATCAATTCGCTAGGGCATTTGGAGAGATCAAAACTCTTGCATGCTCCGGCCATCCTCTTCGGCATGGGCACACCTTCCTTCCGACTTATTTCCAGCTGAAACTGACCATCCCTTCAGCAAAAACGTCACACTTGTTTGATTCAACCATCCGGGGTATTGCAACAGAAAACAAGGTCATCTCTTCATCAGCTCAGCTCATCTTGCCTGTGTATTCTCTCTAGAGCATATTCAGCTGGCTTATCAGTGGTAAGTGTTCATTCTATCCTGCAAACCCTAACCCTAATTTCAGCTATAAAATAGGGAAATTTTGCATGGCAGTTTGCATGCCCGGTTGTTTCAGTAAATTTGCATAGAAATAGAAAATATCAGGATTTGGGATATTACACTAGAGCACTTATTACAAACACAGAGATATGGTGCCAATGGGAACCCTTGACAAATGGATTGCTACAACCAAATAGACCCTAAAAGTAGATCATTCACAAAAACTCTTGCAAAGTCCTACAAGAAGAGCGACACCCTTGATTGATGATAGACCCAAACCCTAACCAATCTTGCATATTGAGAATAAAGTCCCATTCAATTCTACTGTATGCTTTATCAAAATCAGTTTTTTAAAGGAGGGCCTTCTAACAAATCTTATGAGCCCAATCCATTCCTGCTTGTCTAAGATTATCGAGAATAAATTTGTGCTTACTAAAACTTGCGTGCTTCTTGGGAATTATACAAGCCATAAACAATCTAACCCTCCTGGCTAAGGCTTTTCCTAGAGTTTATTGGAGACATTTAGAGGGGTGATTGGACACCATCGGCCCACTAAGTCTCTTTTGACACCTATAGGTATGAGTTTTATGAGTCCAACCTTACGTTGCGTGGGAGCGCCCCCCAACCCCTCGCTCCCGGTCCCGAAGCTCGCTCTCAAACACTCCCAGTTTTGGGAGCACGTTCCTAAGGCGCTCTCGACACGCTCCCTTCCTTTCCTATACTAAAAGCTCCTATACTAGGTTAATCATTTGATGACAATGGTATGGTACCTCCCTTCTTTGCCAAGCTCCTATAAAAAAAATTATGGTTGATCATTTGATGATAATGTTATAAGTTATAACTACTAGATGATTGATGTTATATTGTTTAATTCATGTACTCTATAGCTAATTCAACATCCTACATGATTTTTAAATATAAATCCATTAAAATATATTAAAATATATACTATACAAAAAACGCTCCCAAAACGGGAGCTTTTGAAAATTTTGCTTTTTCGCTCCACTCCCACTCCCCGCTTCCAACAACATGGAGTCTAACATTAACCAACTACCCCATGCCACCTCTTTTGATGCCTTCGTGGCACATCCTCAAATAAGTAGGGCCCACCACATGCCACATTTGTTTGTAAAATTCCATTGCAATTCCAACAAATAGATTGTGCTGCATGAGAGAATGCTAACAATTAGAAGATTTATCTCTACAAAAATATTCTAATATTTTCTTACAAGTCATACCAAAAAGTATGGGCATGGATTTTGTTTTGTTAAGGATTAGATGTCAAGAGAAGGATTTATAAAGCTAGTGACAAATGTTGCTTGCACCCTATGTGTAAGGATGAAATGGTTTAAGAATTTTTTCGGAGATATTGGTTTGCCAAAAAACATTGGGCATGGTTTCACACTGGATTCCACTTCCATTTCACTTTTGAAAGTGACTACTTAGAAAAAAAAGAGGGATCTAGAGACTATAGTGGAATAAAATCTCAAGCAAGAGATAGGACTGATCTCTCAAAACAAGGAGTTGGCATTGGTCCATGCATGCCCTGGGCTAGATCCAAGGATGGAATAGTCTATTCGTGGATCTAGGAGAATCCCCATGCAACCTTAGGATCTTCATGGTTGGGGAGCTTGAGCGCATTAGGCTCTTTCCTCTATGTGGCATCATTATATCATACCTCCTATTTCTCCTATATTTATGTGTGTCCATGTGCTTGTCCAGTTCAAATTTTAACGCACAAAACAAATAGTCAACAAAACCACATCCTCTTTTATAAGAATTATGAAAATAAAACTTTAATTGGATAGATGTTTAAATTGTGTAGTGGAAAGATTATTTTTATGGGATTGATTTGTTTCTCAAATTTGCATATGTTGGATCTTTTATTCCTTGTTATCCAAGTAAGCCCATTTTTTATTATTCTTGGCATTTTATATTTGTATAAAATCTAAACTTAGTGCAAGGATAGTACAATTATGGTAGAAAAGTTTACATGAAATTAGTTGAACATAAAATGATCACGATAAATTTTATGTCAGGACTAGTAAAATTAAGAATGATCATGGAAAGTTCGAGTTAACTAGCAATAAAAGACAACCACCATAATGTGTATTACTATTCTCTATAGAATACAAAATAAAATTCATTTACTTTGGAGAAAAAAATGAAGACATATTTTTTTAATATAGGTCGTATTTTCAAATCATGACGAAAATGCCAACAAGGTTAAAACAAATTGCTTTCTAGGAATCTGACCTTCTCAGTAAGATCAAGTGCTCCACTTATAATAGTTGTCTCGTCATGTGAGAGCTCCCCCCCTTTACCAGCCTAGAATCAACATAGTGGCGTTGAGGAATAAGCAAAAGAAAATCAAATTGTAAATTATTCATCTATAGTAACTACAAGGTTACATTTGGTATAGAATAAAAGCAGGTAAAGTTCCACACCAAGTTAGTTGTACCCGATCATAGAGATGCAACGCCTCATTATTACCTTAAGTATTTCATCTTACTATGGCACCATAATTTAATTCAGAAACAAGGTATACACTAAATACAATTATGTCATGTGCACTTAAAAAGCTAACACCACTAAGTTATAATCATAAATAAATTTTCTGTTACCTCTTGCCCATGAATTGAAACAAGAGCCTTCAGTTGTGCACGCCTAAATAAGGCAGAATTGTTGTGTCCAAGTATACAATCAAGGACCTGTAAAGAAAATACATGGAGCATGTTAATTATATCCATAACTTAGTTCTCAAGAATCGCATAAAACTGTATTCAAGATGGCATGTAGAGAACTTGTAACACAGAAGAGAAATCAAAGTCATTGCACTGTGATAGTTTATCAAAGAGCACTGAAAAATAATTAAAATGATAGCAAATCTCAATATTAAGATTGTTTTCTTTTCCTTCTATCTTCAAGATTGAAAAAGAACTAGGTAATCAAGTTAAATAGTTTTAATATTGGTGTTTCTAAGTGACATTGCAAAAATGTATGTCCACACATACATGCATGTGAATGTCTATGTCTTTGTAATACCCCATTTTTGGACCCCCATCTTGTATATCATATGAATTATAAATGTTGTGCATACATGGATATTTGATTGTGTCAAGCCATGCATGTGATATATAATCGTACATAGGCTGTACAAACTCCTAGGGAGAAGCCCAAGGCCAAGGCCATAATAGACAATGATTAGATACTTAGGTACTTTAATAGTTCCTAACTTGGACATACAAATTCACTATGATGCACACCTTTACCACTAGAACACACATGAGGCATAGGTGTTGGAGATAGGTTGGAATTGTCCCACATTTTTATGCATAATGTTTATTGAATATACTTGAGGCATTCTCCATCTCGATATTTGGAGGCATGATCATCTTCATGGGTACATTTCACATCCTACAAGGCATGTTCTACATATTTGGGGGCATGGTGTGTTGGAACGCTCTACATGGCATTGAGCTGGAACACCCTTCATAGGATGAGAAGTCCTGTACACATCAATTGTAAAACCCCTCTACAAGGTAGAGTGCACATATTTTCATAATCCATCCATCATCTAAGGGAAGTTTTAGTGCATTAATGGATTTGTAGACTTCTTTGTTAAGGCTGACCCACATTCCAGCCCATATGTAGCACACATTATCATAAAATTATTATTAGAAAGGCCGCCTTTACGGAGCGGCTTGCTTGGAAGAGTCTAGAAAGCAATATTTTAAAGTTCCTTTTGATTTATAAGACCAATTTCAAGGGGGTGTTTCATAAATAAGCATCTAGAATGGCACACATGTCAATAAAAAACAATATTTTAGTAGAGCAAGAGGATTAGGAGGATGACATTTGGCTGTTTTGACCTCTTCAAAATCAAATTGAAGGCTTAATTGGTGGAGCATCCCACTTCTAAGGGAATCTAGACACTTCTAATAATTTTATTCGATGTTGAGTTGCAAGGAAAGCCTATAAAAGGAGGTTTCCTTTTCATTAGCGACTGACATGTTTTCATCATGGAGAAGTCCCTAGACTATTGGGCTGTAAATCAAAGATATCTTGTGAATATTTGAAGATACAGTAAGGAAATATTTAGGGCTACAATCATCAAATGTAAGGCTGTTTCTGTATCTTGCTTCCTCTCTTTTTAAGCTGGAAATTTTGTCATTGTTAATAGGGTTTATCTTCCAGCATAAGAGGTCTGGATGTGACTATTTTTCCCTCTCAAAGACCCTTAATTTCAGTGCTGGATTATGTTGTGTACCTGGGCTGTTTTTCTTAATAGAAGACTGTCTTTTACTTCACATTTCAGACTCTAAAAATTATGTGATGAAACAAGAATATAATAAAAGAGCTATGCATCTTTATAAGCTTGGTGTGCTGGCTGGACTTTGAATTTGCAGCACTGTTATAGCTAAGAAGGACTGCTGTCTTAAACATCTGTATTAGTTTAATACTATCTATTATCAAATCTTCATAGTCTCAAAGTCCTTTGACTCCATTGCCCAAGGATTAGGCACTGATCTACCTGAATTCACCATCATATATTCAACTGCAAATAATAAACATTTGGATTGCTAAATCTGATTTTGCTTTCAAGGGTTGATAAGGATTGATTTAGCAATATCATCTAGGGAAATCCCCTTATGCTGGAGAAGAGCTGGCTTAAAGCGAAGGGCAGTCCTACTAATGTGACAGTGGCTTGGATTTCTAAGAAGCTTCTCTAGGTTTGCATCTTTGAGTTGGGACTTGAATATTTTGCAGGTTCAGATCTAGAAGGTAACATACACCATAGAATGACTTGCCACAGAGCAAAACAGCTGCTATGATGCCATCAGAGGCGAGTGGGTCAGAAGAGATAAAGTTGTGTTGCCTACTCTCAAGCTGAGAAATCCCCACCGATGATTCATATGTGCCTAAACCAAACAGAATGTGAAGAAGATGTCAACAACACGCCGTCTCATTCACATCATTGTATATAATCCAATTTTGTCCATTGGAAGCTTTGCCTTCTTCCATTGTCCTTGAATATTTGTCTATTGTAAAAGGGGACTTATATTTCAGCTCAAGATTTTACCTAGGGAAGGTACTTGACTTTGTTTGAGGTTGTTGGGTGTGATACCCTAGGTTGCTTGGGAGAAGCACTTGGACCCTTGGAGAGGTTTCATTTTTGTCTACTTCATATACTACTCATTTTTGTGAACTTGAGACTTGTTCGGAATGTGTAAGATGACTCTTGGTCTTAGATAGTGTGACAGGTTGGATGTACTTTCCAATTCCATGGAAGCTCTGGCTTCATATACATATAGAAGAAGTTGATCTTTAGTAGCATGTTCGGAAGGAATTTCCAAAACCCACTAATCTAACACAATTGGCAACTTGTCGGAAGAAGAAATCCAAAGTCTATTGGATTTTTGGTACCTCAAAAAGTGTCTGATAGAGTGCCATTAATGTCAACAACAAGTAGAGAAGACCTCAATGCACACAGAGAAGGCATGTATAATAGATGCGTAGGTCCATATTGTAGCAAGGTGACTGTTACCACCTAAGTTGTACTTTGTGGAGTTTTCAAGTGAGACAAAAAAGTAGAAAAAGTATACTTGTTCATTCTTCATAATTAAGAAGCCCGCCAAACCTTTTCTAGGAATTTTTTTTTATTTTTTTGTAACACATGTTCATATCCCCTTGGGGAAATTGTAAAAAATGTGCTAGCATTGTCAATTTTGTAAAAGACTCAAATTCCTAGACTTAAACATCAAGCCAACTAGCCCAGAGTAGGACTTGTGGGATTAAAGACCATATCATTAACCATGTCATCATAAGTTCAAGACTCGTGGGATTAAGGACCATATCATCAAGTGCAAATGTCCATCATCTATGTGGGTGAAAAATCTCAAACCACAAGGGCATCATAAGGGTTTAACAACCTCAAGACCATCAAATGGACTTCAAACACTACATCCAAGTGCCATGTGGGATTTCAATGCCCAAGTTACCACGTGTGAACTTTGAAGTTGCCATCATCAAGCCACCAAATACATATGTGATCATCAAGGGTTAGAGGACTTGTTTATCAAGGCTTCTAGGTGGGCATGGGCTTCAACATCAAGAGGGTGTAAAGACTACAATCAACTTCTTATTAAACCATTGATGAGGGCATCAAGCCATAATGCCAAGGTCCATCATACCAAAATGTGCCCTAAGAAGTCATCATCATCATTATTATAGCAAGAGAGCTTCAAAAACTCCATCACCATCAACAAAGACCATCAAGCCACCAAGTGTGTGGGCTTCATGACCCCATCAAGCCACAAATGACCACAGAATGGGTCATTTGGACCACCAATTGTGAATGGTCTCCAATGCCCAACCAACCATGTCATGCTTGCCTTGTTATCAACCTTGTTACTCCTTTGTCATTAATGGCTTGTCATCAAAGACAACCACGCTCAACAACTACTCGCATGGGGCATCGATGGGAGGTGTTGTCACCTAAAAACACACTTGACCGTGGAAAAGTCCTCCAACCACTAAGTGTGTTCCCGATGGAAACTATGAGTTTAGAATCCAATGTCACCTCAGTTCCTAACTCCTCCATTTAGACCACAACTCCTAAAGGCCAAGGGGGGTAGTCCCTACTTACTAAGTTCTTTTTTTCAAGAATGTTTTCTGGGAGTTGTAGATTACAAAAAATGTCAATTAGCGTGTAGTGATGCAAATATTTCAATGTCAAGCAAACTTTAACAATCAACCACTAATGTATGCAAGAGACAAACAATCAAATAATCAAAATGACCAGTACCGTCTCTACTCGGGCTATGGAGTCACAATAATCGATTTCAAATAATTTTCCTAAAGCATCAACTCATTTACTTTAACAAATATACAAGAACATGATGACTTCCAATAAATGAGTAAGCTAAAATAAAGAGATTGCAAAGTAGAGAAATGTAAATGATTGTAACAATGTTATGCAAGTGGTCCTGTAAGTTTTAGTAAATTTGATATATCTCTTTGACTTACGGAATTAAGGTGTTTGTTGCAAAGAAATGAACTATTCTAGATGTCTACCCCAAGAGACTATCTCCTTCGATTAGAGAGAGAATGTCGGGGGCTCAACATGGGAACACAAAGTTCCCACCTAGCTCCACGTGTCAAACTCAAAACTTGTTGGGTGCTCAACTGGAGGACACAAAGTCTCACGAAGCCCCTTACGGTCTCTACCCCACTAGCTCCACAGGTCAAGCCTTTTTTTCTCCTTTCTAATGAAGATACTTATCTGGGTGCCTATTAAACTAGCCAACACAAATCTTTGCCCTTTCTCATCACCCTAGATCAATCGAACCAGCGAGGGAAGAGGATACGGGGCAAAAAACGGGGCTTAGTTTATTTCAAATGAAATTAAGAATTTAACAATTATTAACAATGCAAATCAGCACGATATTGCAAGGATGGCAAAGCCCAATCACTTGCAAGGTGTGGGCAAATAAAAATGAAAGTAAGAAAGACACTAGCCAGCACGATTTTGCAAGGATGGCATAGCCAAACCACTTGCAAGGTGTGGACAAAAATAAAAAAAATAATAAAAGCAAAATGAAACTCTAACTAATCTAAACCCACACCAATCAACAATTGCTTATGCAAAGGTGGGCAAGTCCAACTTCTATTGCTAGAAATGGATGGCAAATAAATGAGACTTTATTTAACTGAAAATGCAAAGCAATAAATCAAGTCCAAAAGACTCTCTTGGACTTGTTACGAAGGCTGAAATTTTAGCGTAAAGAAAGAGGTAAAAAGTGTGAGAAAAACCGTGTTTTTTCCCTTTCTTGTGATGACCTTGAAGCTTTTTCTTTGGAGTGGCCTTAAAACTCTTCTATGGCTGAGTTTTGACAGAGTTTTGCCTTGTTTTGTTACTAACCTGCTAAAAATCAGCAAACAGAAAATGATAAAATGTGCCCAAAATCACTTTGGAAAAATTAGTATGTTAGTGCAATATAGATACAAAAATTACACAAAGTTGCGAAATGAATATTTTTGAAAGAACTTGAGTATATAAGAGTTAAAATCAGATTTAAAACACTCAACAAACTAAAATTAAAATGCAAAAATTTGTATGTAAAGAAAGAAAAAATTGGTCCTTTGTTCTTAAAGAAGTGAAGCAATGGGGCATCCAACCAAGGAATCCCACTCTTCAGTCCAAATAACCTACAACTTATAAGATTTTCACTACACAACTACTAGAAGGTGAGAATCAAATAACGAGCAAAGAAATCATAAACTTCAAACTAGAAAATATATGAACTTCTTTACTACAAGAATGAAAATTGACAAAATTTATGGAATACAAATACCATAAATCTTACCAAAGCAAATTAGTATGCTTCCTTGGCCAACCAAACTTGTGTAGCTCCTTAAGCATGGAAGCAAATCATCAATGAGAACAATGGACACAAGATTCCTCCAAAGATTTTGATTACCAAAGCCAAATGGCTAAAAATTACAATGGCCCAAGCAAGAGCAAGGGCAAGAGAGCAAGAGAAAGAATTAAAGCATGAACAAGAGAGTGGGTGTAAGTGTGTGTGTTTGTTTTTTCTAAATGGGGAGGAGAAGCCTCTTTAAATAGGAATAATGAAAAAGAGAGGCTCTTTGCATGTTAGACAAGTGTCACAAGGGAAAGAGGGGAGCCCAAGAGAGGGGGGGCGAATTTGCTCAAAGAGGGCAAAACCAAGGTTTGAGATCTCAAATATGAGGAGAGAAACCCCCAATTTAATGCTTTTAACCTTATTGCTATGCCAAACTGGGAGGAAACCACCATAGTGGGACCCTTTCCATTGACTTTAGCCCACCCAACCAATCAAAGAGAGAAGGGGGCACCCCCCTAGATTCGGCAACTCAAAACTTGTTACATGCTTGCTTTGGGGGGGGGCTTTGGGTCTTAAAATTGTCTTAGAAGCCTAATATAAACATTAGAAGCTTTACTTGCCACCCCAAGTGATTATAGTCACTTTTCCAAAATTTGGCTCTGTTACCAGCTTATTTGTACCATAGTTGGATTATCTGAAGAGCCGCCAGTTAACAAACATGATAAATGTTTGTTTCCAGTGTATCAGATGATCCGCCTTTGTGTCTAGCCAATTTTGGCTAGTCAGTTTTTGTTTTCAGTAATTATGACCATGGCCCCGCGGGGTTTGTAATAAAATGTGCTAGTAGGGTGTTTTTGAGTGGTTCAGTCTCCTAAGACGTAAAATTTCAACTAAGGTACTCCAGGGAGTTTTTTGCCCTTGACAATTATGCTTTGCCTATAGCCGAGTAAAATTGACGAGGTTTTCTCCCGCTTCCTCCAAAGCTGGAATGCCCGATTTTGAATCCTGGGCCTTGGGGGGTTATTAGAGCCCAACTGAGTATGTATAAACCTACTAGACATTATTATAATAGACTATGGTCATGTCCTAAGCAATGTTGAAAAATTCGGCCTCGGCAATAAGTCGGTGGGGTTCTGATTACAACTTCTCGGCAACATCGACGAAAAAATTGAGAAAAATCGACAAAAGTCGGCAAACATTAAAAAATAGAAAATATACTCATTCTTTTAGAATTTTAAACATATAAAGCAACTATAACATCAGAAAAACATATTGGAACATAAATATGAAGAAAGCATTGATATATATCATCATCATGTAGTCATGCCAAATATAAAATGATATATCAAAGTCGATACTGAAAGTCTGAAACATCATAGTTGTCCAATCAAGGACTCAAAAGTGTATAAAGTTTAAACAATACAAAATGACATCACATATATATATGTATCTGAGGAAAACTAGCATCTAGCTATCTAATATCAATGCCCTCTTTCCCTTTTACAAGAAAATATCATGGGTTTTTTGTCAGGCCTGCCCCTAGCACTAGAAGTAGCAGTAGACAACCCTGAGCCTGCATCTAATACTCGACGCTGAGTGATGGATGGAGAACTAGATGTATCAAGCGATGCAGAAGGTGGTGGCGATGCTAGCACATCACCCTCCATGGTTCCTCCAACCACCTCCTCCTCCTCCTCCTCCTCTTGCCCCTCCTCTAGCCATGCAAGTGCCTCCTCCATGATAGGAGTCTCAATCTCCACCCTCCACTTCGACAATATATCAATATTGTCCAAGGAGATGGCATTTGCATCTAGTTCTTTCTGTATCTATGCCATCCACAAGTGGAGGTTGTAATGAACATACACCAAGTCATTAAGACGTGTGAACTCCAACCTGTAAGAGGGTAATAAAAAAATTTAGAGTCTAGAGGATCATAGATTCATAAATTGCATTAAACATTTAAATGCAATTGCTTTGTTCAAATTCTAAGTTCTAAGTTTCTAGCCTTCTGTGTCTCTTTGCATGTATTTTTTCAAATACACTCCAATTCCGCTCACATCCCAAAGTTGTACAAGTTTGGCTAAGGATTTTGATGGCAAATTTCCATAAATTCGGTGTTCTCACACCATAGGTTCGCCACCAAGTGGCTACATGTCACCAAACAAGAAATAAATATAAATAAGTCATAATTCATCTTTCAAATAAAGGTGAAAACTTAAAACGGTCTAATAAGTTAATAATTTACCTAGCATGAATTCGGTCCTGTCACGAATAGCATCAGCAAAGCTAAATACTCAGTACCATCCCGATACACCTCTATCTCGCGATTGACTGCATTGCGAGTGTCATAATCAGGTATCATCCTCTGAATACAAGTGAGAAGCCCCTCCAAAACCTCACCATCAAAATCAAAATTGCATTTGTAGGCAAATGCAGGGTTGAGGAAGAGTCCTACTGCATGAATGGGTCGATGAAGCATCCTAGTCCATCGAGTATCAATCAACTCCCATAACAACATGTGCTTGTCATGCCCTGGGGTACCCTTTCCCACATAGAAATTCCGAATGGTCTCTTTGGCCCTATCCATGGCCTCATATAAATAGCCCATTGCGGGCTTATCACCATCAACAAGTCATAGAACCCTCACTAAAGGTTCACTAACCGAGCACACTTCCTCCATTCCTTCCCAGAAGGCATCAGTGTACACCAGCTTTGCAATGGTTTTCCCATCCTCTCTCCTGCTGTAAGCACAATCACGCCACTCATCACAAACAAACATTTGCTTCAACTCAAACTGACATTGAAGCAAAGATTGAAGAGTAATAAATGTGGTGGAAAAATGCGTGATTGCAAGACGCTTCAACTCCTTGTTTTTAGTGCGCCTCCTCATGAGACTAAGAACAAAACCATGGTTGTAAATGAACTTAGGGATGGCCCTAGCTTGATCAATCACCACCTTGATAAAGGGAATTTTCCCCATATCCTCCAACATCAAATCAATGCAATGAGCTGTGCATGGAGTCCAAAACAAAGAGGGGTACCTATCCATAAGCATCTTGCCAACAGCCACATAATTAGCTGCATTATCTGTAATAGCTTGCACAACATTGTGCGCCCCAATATCCTGGATGAACCCATCGATCAACTCGCATAAAAGTGCCGCATCTTTTACATGTGCCGATGCATCAACTGATTTTACAAACATGGTACCTCTAGGACAATGTACCAAGAAGTTGATAAGGCTTTTACCCTTACCGTCTGTCCACCCATCTGACATGACTGTACATCCAGTGCTCTCCCATGACTGCCTAAACTCTGCCAACCTAGCACCGATGTCCATCTTTTATGCTTGAAGGATTGGGCCTCGCAACTCCTCAAAGGTGGCAATTTTATAACCTGGTCCAACTACTGCAATGGCATCACACATCAGCTGCCAAAATGGATTGTTTTTAACAATGCTGAGAGGTATGTGACTCCAGTAAAGACACCTTCCCATTACCCTGTCTGCTTCTACCTTTTCCGATTTCTTTATAACTGACTTGATAGAAGGTTGTGAGCCTGGTCCAACATAATGGGATGCGAGCCCCGCCCTCCCAAGAGGTGAAGTTGTGAAGCCCCTCCCACTACCCTCACCGATAGTGGTAGATAGAGATGCACCTAAACTTCTTGCTTGGCCAAAAGCTGCAAGCTCAGCTCTGTTTGCACCGATCTCATCTTTCTTTCTCATTTTTTCATGGATGGCGTCATGGGCAGATCTCGTGATTTTTGGGGTCACGGCAATACAAAGGTCAACATCATGGCCAGGTAGTTTGGCTAGATGGTATTTCAACCTGTTAACCCCTCCCGACATGTGATGCCCACATAATTTGCAAGTCAAATTTTGCCTCTTGTTGCCATCCTCGGGCTCACCATACTGCCAAAATGGGTCCAATATCTTTGGCATTTTTGCAATTGGAATGCTTCAAGCCTTCAACTTAAATGCAACCCCAAGGCACAAAAACAAAAAAAAATACATTAAACTCCATTGAAAAATAATAGCAACATTCTAGCTTAAAAAATCAGACCTCTAAATTTAGACTTTAAGCCATGAAAGATAAGAAGAAGAGGGTGGCTAAGAAGTAAAAAAACAAGCATGCTATTTTCTATTCTAATTTTTTAAAACCCCCATTTACATTGGGACTATTTTTTATTTTTTGGGGCATAGAAATCAATGGCAAAATAGTAAAAACAAATAGCAAAGAAATAGGCAAGAAATAGGCAAAGAAATAGTAAAAGAAATATGCAAGAAATCTTTCAAACAGTCCATGGAAAAGATAGATAAACAATGGGATAAAATGCACATACCTTGAACACTTGCTCCACAAAAATCCTTGGTTGAGATGCTAAATGGTGTTTGAAAGCCTCCAAAGGTGTTGGTGGTCTCCTCAAGCCCTTCTCCTCCACTTCCAAAAAGCTCATTTGCCAAATGAAATAAAAAAAACTATTTTTTTCCTTTACTAAGCCACGGATTGCCTGCCTAGGCGATTTTTTACATCGACCCGCGCTTTTTCCCAAAAAGTCGCGCTCCAACGATTTTTTCAAAAATCGCGATTTTTCCTCGGCGAAAAATTGGCCAGGTGAATAAAGCACGACTTTTGCGATTTCTCGCGATTTTTCGGCAAGGTTGTCAACACTAGTCCTAAGTCACTAGGACCCTCAGAAAAAATTCCAAAAAAAATTTACCAGACGCGTCAAATTTTAATTTTTTAATTTTTTAATTTTTCCTAAGTTTTTAATTAAATTTTTCCATAATTTAAATGGAAAAATTCAATTTGTAATAAGTCAACCATCCGGGGTCCATTTTCAGTGTTTGAAGGCTCTAACCTTAAGCCAAAATTCATTCATGAGCATCTGGCCAGCTAGCTCCAAGTTTCAGATCATCATTCAGCTACATAACTTATAATTTCTCAAAAAAATCAGTGTCAGAGAAAATTTATTAAATATTAAAAATGATTATTTTGGAGATAATCCAAATCTCTCCAAATTAATCCGAATTGAACGAAATGAAATGCAGAATGACATGGCATTAGGCATTAATGATGATTGAGCTTGGCACAAATCTTCTTCAGTCAACATTCAATGAGCACTGAGTTCTCAGTTACTTAGCCAACTCGCCTCCTACAATGATGACCACGTTTGGGTGAGGTGGAGCTTATTTATTGGCTCGATGATTTGATCGAGGTTGGAGGGTGGGACTTTTGGGTTAGAGTTACTCTGTAGAAATTGTATCAAGCTTTGCTTGGATTTGATTAATAAGAATTTCGACTTTGGAGGTCTATGAGCTCTTTGCATGTGGTAAACATTTCATGGTTGAGGTGACATTGCTTCTAACCCTTTGCTTTTAAATACTTTGAATGAGATCAGTTTCTTTGTTAAGCTCAAGAGGGCCACTGTTGGCATGGTAGGGTAATCGTTTGTTGTTTCAATTCGATTATTTATGTAAAGACAGTTAGAACTTTGATGAACATGAGTAGTTAGTTATACGTAGTGTTGATCTTGGTTCAATTTTATTAGCATACTTTCATGTGATTTGATCTCACTTTGTATTTGAGTTTTGGTGTTATTAGGTTTCACAGGTTGAAGAAGGGTGTGAGATCAGCTAAATCTAGCCCAGTTTGAAGCAACCCTTTTGTTTAACACTTTGTGATTATAGGGATCGTGTTCTTCTCATACGAAAGAAAGCCGGGAGTTTCTCTTCATCTCTTGTGTTCCATCCACAAGAAACCCTTCTTCTCTACCTTTATCGGAACCCAGGTTAGGAGCACTCTTTATCGAAGAGCATTCCCACTGCATATCCTTGCATCAAGCATATAGTTTAGCTAAGACTCTTGAACTTTTGTCATAAGACAAAATCAAGAGCACTCTCTGTCGGAGGGTTCTAATTGATTTACTTAATAAAATTTTGCAACTCACATTTCCCCGCTAATTAATTTATCTCGTTGTTTCCTTGCCGGAGTATGCTCTGACCAACCTAAAATTCGGAGTACCCAGAAACGGCATTGGATTGTTAATCTTACAAGACTCAACGTAATAAAATTTTACCCCATAACCGACGCACCGGCGTTGTAGAAAGTTTCCCAAGTCATTCCTAGTAAGGGCGTCGGAACTCCTCGCTGTCTAGAGTCTCGGCTAGTTGGTCAATCTTCGCGAAACCAGCTTGGGATATTAGGCGGGTCGTCATGTCTCGAATGAAGTAGCTCGGAAGGCTTTCCCGGCTGATCTCTTGATACCTTTCGTTGAAACCTTAAACAAGACCATTAAAAAACTCTAAAATAAACCAAGATTAATCGCAATACACATTCACTGGCACTATTTTTGAGACTCACATCCTCATTATGCTTAAGCATTTCTGATAAGTTGACTCCATAAGGCACTGGTCCTTTCTTTTACGCATTGTTGATAATTTGGGCCATTTGTCCATTGGATATTTTGATTAAAGTTTATATCTTTGAATGCTAGATCATTTCGTGAGTTCTCAACATATTGTTTATCTTCTAAGTCTTGTGATAGCAACCTGGATTGTTCTTTTATCTCATGTTTATTTTTCACTTGTCTAATATGCAATCTTCGTTCATCATAATAAACTCATAAAAAACACCCATCCGCATCCGTAACCGTTAGAAACACTTAAAATAACTTAAGAGCCATAGAAACTCTTTTGTAGGGACTATCCCCCTTGGCTTCATTAGGAGTTAGCCTAAACGGAGGAGCTAGGAGTAGGTGATAATACCTAGCTCTGTGCTTTCCCCCAAGGTCACACCTCTCCCACTTTCTCAAGTGAGAAGACAGCTTTCGGAAAGTTTCTGCTACTGGTGTGCAATCGGCGAACAACAGGTTCTCTAATTAAATGCCCAATTTCCTGATTTCCATGACTGACCTGGGCACATGTGACCAAAACCATAGTAATACTTGTCTGAATGACTTCAAACTTGGCCCAAGGGTGTAGGGGTTCTCATGCCATTTATATTGAGTACCCATACCCCTATACAACATTAAAAAGGACCAAGTAACCCTCTTTTACATTACAACAAATTGTCTTGAGTGACAATTTTTAATGACCAAAAATTAAAAAAAACTACACAAAACTTAATGAAATTCCCGCAAGACTCTGGATAATGTCTAGCATGGTAATATAGAACATTCCTAGGCCCCAATCACCCCATGGACTCGATCACTTAAACACCTTTCACCACTTTGGAGGTAATTTTGAGTGAAAACTCAAATAATTAAAATCTCTAAAATGAAATTTTAATTATCCTAGTGAAAAAACACTCGATGAAAGGACATCCCTAATGACTAAGTCTTAGGTGATTAAGTTACAAAAAACTAGACCTTCATGCTGACATATCCTTACAAAATCCCCCGCAGGGGTGCGAAAATTTCATAGAGAGAAGAAGAGAAGAAGAGCTACCTCACTTGATATAATCATTAAGTACTTCATTCTTATCTTCAAGGCACATCCAACATGTGCATGGTACATCATTGTCCACCTAATTGGATTTGGTGGTCAACAGGAGGTACAACGATGGCCAACACTAGTATATCTAGGACACAACCTACACTTAAGTACCTACTGTATTCACAATTTCACAGCCAATATCAGTCCCCAACCACAGTTTTACACGCCTAACAATAGGTCCTTGTTGACCTTTATAAACGCTGGAACACATCTTCTACCCCAAAACCCACAAGAGTTTCAAAATGATATCCTATCACCATGTGCCATATATCCAATGTTTTAATATGTCCAATGTTTGTTATGAGAAATATTGCTTAAACATCTGTGATAATCACATCATGAAGATTAAGTATCAAAAATGTGAAATGTCACTAGTTGGTATAATTATAGGTTTCTTGTTCAATTTTTTAACGAATAAGATTACCCAAACAAAATGCAAATGACTAGTTAGCAAATATTACTTGAACAACTAACTAGTGAAATTACCAAGACAAGCGTAAATCAAGTTGATACTAGTGGTTGATTTTAATGTCTGCGTGGCTGAGTGAGAAATCCGCTAGCAATGGTATGTATATGTCATCAAGGAAACAAAGTAAATTATCTAATCAAAGTGCTCCCATTGCTAACTATTAAAATGTTGTCCACACATGATTATTTGTTTGTTGTAACTTAGATGTAAAAGGTAAAATCAGAACAACAAACCTAGATTTATTATGATATTTGTTTGCTGTAATTTATATGTAAAAGCAGTCAAATCATAACAACAAACTCAGATTCATTCCCCAGGCAACCAAAAAGATTAAGATTCAACCGCACAATTTAGATTTTTTTAATAAAATGCAGAATTCCTTAGTTTCTTAAGATCTGGTTTATGAATAGCAATCAAAAGGAAAACTACAACAATCTAACTAGTCACAAAGGTGAAGAAAAACACTTTGATAAAGTGTGATAGACGTGTAAGAAGAGTTAAAATATATGGTAGACAAAATGCCTTGTAGTAGATGGGCAATTGAGTCCATTGTTTCCCATGGTAGAAGACCTGAAATCCTTCACAAGAAGGGAAGCTCAAGGCAATCCCTTCAATGCACCACCCAGCTCAAGCAATCAGTGCACCCTCTTCCTTGTAACAAACCTATAAGATAGCGAGGCTACCAGCAATCCACTACCACAACAAACTTGCAAACAAGGTTAGATGCAAATAGCTAAATCAAGACAAATAATCTAAATGATCTGAAAAAGGCAACCAACAATCTATTCATTCATCTACAATGCTTATCTAGTGGGAAGCTACAATAGTTTCTACTATGTGTTTACTCCAGCACATAATAGCATAAAAAAGATATTACCTAAGCTTGGTAAGAAGATCACATCACACTCACCATGAAGAACAATGAAACTCAGCAATGCACCATCCACAAAACACAAGACACAGAAAAATTAAAAAAACATAATTTTATTAGCAAAGTCTTTCAACTCTTCAACCCCTTACAATGGTGGAGGTCTCTTCCTTTTATAGAACAAAGTGAGCCTCAATGCAGTGGACCAAATAGCATGGAAAAATGCAATGAGTTGTTTACAAAACCATGGGCTTAGCTCAGATGGTGCACCCCACTTGGCTGAGTTAGCCCTCTCAAAATTGTCCCTGTCCATTGTGGGCCTCAAAAATGCTGAAGTAGATGCCAAATAGGATCAAGATGAAGGCCCCACAATGTTGAATAGATGAAGTGGACTGCATGCTCAACTATGAGTCAACTAAGTCACTGTAGATTTAATTTAATTTCGCTTAGTGTTGTATTAATAACCTAAAGTACATTTAAGTCAATTTAGGGTTTATGCCATTCCTTTGCTATAAAGAGATGGTTGCCCTTATATCCAAAAAGTATTTATCTTTTTGAAGTTCTATCATGTTCTTGGTTTCTTTATATGTTCCATTTTGTAATAGGCCAAAGTGAAATGATATATCATAATATCCAATTTCCTATGTATTTATGATATATAAGAGTTTATATAACTCTGCAACAAGATTGCACTAAAATCGGGCCTGTAATGAAACCAATCAACATTGGATGGACCATATTAATGTTCATTCATAGGATCTGATACTTGATATGAACTTTAAAGCAGCAAGAGCACTAGACAAAATAGAGTTCCAAAGCACTCGAACATACATACAAACTTAACTATGATGTCAACTATTTCTATCTAATCAAATGGAGCTACGAACTTCTATCTTTTTCATTTAATTGCTATTAACAGTGGCATAAGCTTTTCACTAGAATGAAAGGAACTATGAAAGCAATTTAAGCTACAAAGTAGTACATCTTTGAGGAAAATATCACAACCTTTAAATGAGCAAATATCCCCCAATAAATATCAAGTAAAAATATTAAAAACAAGCGAATCTCGAAGCCTATGATAACAGCCGTATGCAGACAAAATGAGATAATTAAAAAGCTGTGTAGTACAAAGCATTTATTTCATGTATATTTTGTATGAACGAAATACAACCAAATTGATCATGGTATGCATTACCTTTGATATTGGATAGGCAATAGGATAGCAAATAAGCATAAGGATGCGCACAAGCCACAGAAAATTTGCACCAACAGCAAGTCCGTGTTGTGAACATATTGCTTGTGGGATAACCTGTACAACAAGATAAGAATGTGTATTTCTATATATTGCAAAATGCAAATAGTATAGGATGGAATTTACGGAAGAGGACAATTCATCTGCGTTTATCTTTATGCCAGCAGTAAAGAAATATTGAATACTTGCAAGGTCAATTTATCCAATCCTTTCCCAAAGGTTAGAAAATATGGAAGTTGTATTTCACCTCCCCAAAAGCAAGGACAAAAGTCACTGAGAGAATCACAGCAACTACGGTGTTAAAGATCTTTTCCAGATAGATCGGAAGAGCCTGCAGAAAGAATAACACGGCATTATGATTACCATTATTGTTAGTTACAGGTTAAAACGGAGTAAAAAAGAAAAATAATGAGTGCTTAAGACGGTTAAAAGGAGCTCAAAAATTAGAAACGAATTCCTTACAAAATTCTTATCTTACTAGAAACAAGAATCAAGAAAGGAAATGGGAAACAACAAGAGAACAGAAATCTTACATCATTAACACATTAGAAAGAAAGATTTTACGAAAGGTGAATTGGTCTAATTGTATGATAGACAGTTCAAAAGAAAAGCTAGCACACTGCAAGTACATCGGTTGGGTTCCCACACAATTGAACAATTAGATCAAACGAAGATATAAAATTGAAGACAGTTTAAGGTTCTTTTCTCAAAGAACTACTTAAAGGAAAGATGTGTGATTGTAGGATGCACCAACTCCCCATTACCTATGGATTCTCTTATTGAGCTAAAATAACAAATACACGATTATATATAAATTTTGTGATGCTCCTACTAATTCAATGATATCCTTGATATCGCTAATTTTGCCCATATATTCTAAAATCAAATCAATGCAATAGGCAGAACAAGGAGTCCAAAACTCCAAACCAAGGTTGGATACCTCAACATAAGCAACTTGCCAACATCCACATAACTAGTAGTGTTATTTGTTATGACTTGGACAACACTTGGACGTATCTCTTGTTTGAACCCATCCAACAAATCATACAATAATGCTGCATCTTTAACATGTGCAAATGCATCGATGGAATTAATAAACAATGTCCCCCTGGGACAATTAACCAAGAACTTTAGAAAAGTCTTTCCCTTCCCATCAGTCCAACCATCTGACGGCATAGTGTATCCAGTGACTTCCCATGATTCCTTAAGCTACTTCAACTTAGAAGTGTGATCAATCTTTTCATTTTGAAGTATAGTGACTAGTCCCTCTCAACTCTTCATAGGTAAAGGCCTTGTATCCCTAGCCAAGAATAAACACAACATCAAACATACACCGGTAGAACAAGTTTTTCTTGGCGATGCTTAAAGGAATGCCACTTTATAGAAATAATCTACCCACAAGCTTCTCTAATTCTTTCTTCTCCTTTATTTTAACCATTGACCTAATAGAAGATTGTGTGTCAAATGTGGTCCTTGTAACAAAGAAAGATGAGTTTGTTGAGGGCATTGTGGAAGAAAGATGAGTTTGTACCACCACATTAGAAATGTTTGTGACTGCTGCAGATATTGCAACTCCTACAGCTACAAGTTCAAGTCTCAAAGCTTTTCCTAAGTTGAATTTGGACAAATTCCCACTTCACGCCCCAGAATTTGTGCAAGGTGGTATTTCAAGTTACAACCTATTGACTCCCCCTTTCATTTCCTTCTCACACATCTTGCAAGACCACTTTTGTTAATTATTAGTCTCAATATTCCGACAATGGGTCCAAAGCTTGTAGCATTTTCACATGGAAATCAACACATGAGACTATTGCAAATAAACAAAATAGACTTAAATAAATGGTAGATCTCCTTTTAAAAATTGGCAAGAAGAGAGAAAACTAATGTACATTGAAAAACTTGTCAAACATCATGAAAAACAAACAAAACCCTGCTTAAATTGTTACGCATACCTGAAAATATGGTTACAGGAATCAATCCCCACTCCATAATAAATGGTTGATGAAAAATGCAAACACTCCATTTCCACTCTTTAGCTCGATGGAAAATAGTGTATACCTTCTCTTCTCTCAAACCCCTTCAATCTCTTTTGAAAATGAGTTTAAAAAATGAAATTTCAGCTTTATCACCGATATGTGTGTGGTTATTCTTATCAAGTCATGATATTTTATGAATAAATCACAATTTTTTGCAATGTATCGCGATAATATTACCAGAACAAAAAATCGATATTTTCCTTGGTGATATTATCAGTGCCTTGAGAATGTCACAATATATCATCACATCAGCAATATATCACCAATGCTTGCAACACTAAAAACACCTTAGACATATGAATTTGCATTCTAGTTCATATGATAACTTGTCATTAATTGTGATGCCTATTCCAACAGCAGATATACTAACATTTGTTCATGTTTATGGATGAGTTTTCTCTTATTAAAGGAATCAACCAGTTGGAAGATGAACCTTGGTAACATGCACGAGATGAAATATTGTTCCAGCAACTTAGTTGAAGATATTTCATGGGACGAACCTTAGTTGTAGAAATGTCTTCTATATACATACAGAGTAATAGTTGATAAATAGTACAGTGCAACCTCTATGGGAAAGTTATTTATATTTATCATTCCATATATAATTGCATCCTTAAGGATAACTGTAAAAACTGACATCATATGTGAGGTTGTAATTCTCTAAGATGCCAAAGTTGGACCCTATTGTATATTCTGATTTCATTTCTGCTTTACTGAGTCTTTGGAAGAGGTTTTCTTACGCATTGTATATACCCTTCCACTGCTAAACTTCTTGTTTGTAAATATGTTTATGTGTATATAAGAAGTATTATTTCAATTGATGAAGGATGTAGAGATTGTGACCTTTACTTATTTGATATTAATTTAAATATATATAGCTCCATTTCAAGTAATTGTGAATGTAGTTAATGTAGTACCATAGGGGCACTACAATTTTTCAAGAGGAGACATATCTTCCACAGCTTTGGTTGTGTTGTCGCCCAAAACTGGCACGCGAGTGCTGAAAGCCCAAACTGCAGGTGCACCGGCCTGGTGACAACTCTCGAGAGAGAAGCCAATGTCACCACACCCCTCTCTCCTCGCTTCAGGCTGGCTCTTCTTCAGCTCTAGGGGGGTTTCCCTAATTTAGGATCGCTAAGGCAAATGCAGTTGTGGGCAATGTGATCTGAAGAGGCTGCCTTAGAGAAACTCGGGTAGCAAAAAGGAAAATGAGTCGGATTGATGGGCAGGAAGGAAAAAGAGGATCAGTCCTCGAAGGAAGGCCAGTGCCAATACCAGAAGGGTAAATGGAGTCAGAAGGGGACTCGGAAAGGCTTTCATTGCACAAAAAGGAGACTAAGTTGGTTCGTTCCATAATCAAAGGCAAGGAGAAGGGAAGTATAACTGACTACTTTCCATTACTCCCAAACCTCCAAGAACATAACGACGACAAGCAACTTGGCAGCTGCAGATGCTTGCCCATCGTGCTAGATTGTTAGCCCTCTATGCTGGCTTGGTCTATAACTCATGAAAACACAAAACTACGACAGAGAAACCCAACCTATCCAAACTCTCAACATGATTTTCTTTATTAACTCTGGGAAAAATCCTCCCAACCGAAAAATTCCCATCCTTACAATCGAGAAGGCTAGCCTTTTTATGGGCTCAAAAAAGCCATCATCAAAAATAAAAGAAAATACAATAATAAAAGAAAAGGTGGAATGAGATCCACTTTTCTCTAAGAAGACTATTACATAATAAAAGTGGAGGACCCCACTTAACTAACACTTATACCAAAGACTTTATTAAAGTTCACTCTATTAAAGCTTAACTCCATCTTTATCTCAAGATTAAAACCACTTTAACTAGACGTTGACTGCCAACGTAACCCTATGTTGTCAAGTCTATAATCCATGGGTTGGCTTATAATTCAAACTGTCGAAACAGAAGAATCTCTCCTCTAGCGGCCAATGATAATCTAGCTCAGAGTGGGCACTGCATGAAATGGTAAGATGGCCGTCAGCGGTGATGAAACGCGGGTCCACAGGAAACGATGCTTAGCTGCTCTGAAACCCAACGCACAAACAGTGATAATCCACGACTTGACTCATCAAAATCCTATGATTCCATGATCGAATCCAAGCCGTGATACGAGCCAAGCCGTGATGGTGTGAAGGGCTGGCGCGATAAAACCGTGATCGAATCCACACATGATTCGCTCTCTGCCAGTCACCTGTTTTGCTGAAAGCCAAGCCTTGGCGTTAAAAATAAAATCAACAGATGGTGCTCACCTCCGATTATGCTTTAATCACGCGCTATCTTTGCAATCTGGGATCCAAGCTCCATACCACGAAATCGAATCTGCCATGTTGTGTAGCACAAATGTCATCCGCTGCCTGCAATGATAAATTTCGAACCAAAGTTTGAAAACCACCAATTTAGAGGGAACGTTGGGAAAGCCACCGACTGCCTCTAGGTACTCGCTAGTGTTTGCTGTAGCAAGAATATCGTCAATTCCACACATCAGGGATGAACCGGTTGACTACTCCGAGCTTTGGTGCTTGAGACAAAAGATGCCAATTAAAAATTCTAACCTATTGATACAAAAACGGCCGTACAGAAATCGGCTTAGAGAATTACACGCCAACAACCAATGAGGAATTTGCGGGGTCGTTGATTTGCTAGAAGATTTCACAAAAATCGGGCAGACTGCTCCATAACCGTGCTACCTCCAAAATTCAAGGGTCCACCCCTTGTATGTTTTAAGTTTTTAACAGCACCTGCTTTGCAAATACCCTGCCCTCGTTCTACATCATCACGCTTCAAACCAAGCATAGGGAGGCCCACATTATCTCCAATTTCACATAAGCAATAGGCAGTTTACCAAGTGATTTTGGATCTGATTCAGATGCTTAAGAGAAGCCAAGAAGCTGTTCCACGTCGATCACAAGCATGTTTGGCTCAACCAATGATTGTTCAAATGCATAAGTCAACATCTTATCCAGCCAACGTGCAACAAAGATGATGTGATTACTGCAATTATTTTCTCCAGGTCCACAAATGAAAAGAATATCCTTTGTATCTATATGAATGTGATTACCACAAGGATTCTTGCGAGCTCCCTTTTCTGGAACATTTACAACCGTTCCTTTCAACATTTTTAGCAATGCCTGCTGAAAACCCTCTCCATACACATCCCTACTAATACTCAGGCTTTCAGCCTTCTTTGTAATTTTATCAACTTCATCAATAATCAATGCCTTGTTGAGTTGCCGCAACATTGAACTCAGCTGATTACTGGTCGTAGTATCACTATTCACTAATCCCACATCCTTCGGCAAAAAAATTCAAATTTGTTTATGAAGAGACTTCATGGCTTGCAAAGTATGTGCTGACAAAAAATTTCTCCAGCAATAGTCATAAGCTGATCCTGTTCTTTCTGCCTTTCAGAATGCTGACTTTTTTGTGGTGTTGTGCAGGCTGTGGAGGCCCAAGCAGTACCCTATGTGTAACCAAGAAAAACTCATAAACTTCCCTGCTGCTTTCTAGAGAAACCTGTCAAAATGGGGGTGGTAACACATTCAAAATGCAGATGCAATTGGAGGGGTAATAGGTTGAAGTTGTGTTTTGAAGATAATTTAGGTAGTAGAGAGCCCCTACCCAAAATCTAGACAGCGAAGCTTTGCCCTCAAGGAAACAACTTGCTAGTTCAACGAAAGCTCTGTTCTTCCTTTCAACAACACCATTCTATTGAGAGGTGTAAGGCACATATTTCTACCAAGAGATACCAATTCATGACAAGTAGATCTCAAATGCCTTTCTCACATATTCTCCTCCATTGTCAAAGCTTAGACATTTCACAGGTCAACAACATTGTTTTTCATCCAATGCCCTAAATTCCTTGAACTTTTTAAAGACTTGGTCCTTATTCTTCAACCAATATAACCAAGTATACCTAGAAAATCGTCAATGAAGGTCAAAACATATCTTGTAATAGATAATAACAGTCGGTACACTATAAGGTTGCTATGAATAAGTTCCAACTAAATATTTTATTTCCAAGACTTTCCTGTCTCAAATGAAACTTGATAATCCTTTACAAGCACACAACCTTCAAATACACCATTAGGAGGCTACCATAGAGAGTCAATTAACCATTGTTATACAGAATTTTCGTCAATCTCATTGACCCTGTAACCTAGCATTGTCACAATCCCTAAAGAGATCATCATGGAGAATGAACCCTATTTTCCTTGCCCTCCAGACTAGCCTATTTGCAACATAGACGTGTCTTGCTTATTCAGCAACATGCACTGAAGCCTACTAGATGCACTTTGACTCACTCCCAACATGCACCTTTGGCGTGCCTTGTATATACAACAGACCACGTCTACCCATTTTGGCGCACCCCGCTCCACTAACAAGTCACACCACCCTTTGTACAGGAAAAAATTAGGTTTTCGAGAAGCTTCTAGAACGAAATCTCATTGGATAGCCTTTCCTTCCTATTTCCCTGGATCTGGCTCAAGCTACACAACTCTTGGGATCATATCCCATCCACTTTGCCTAATGTTCTCATCTCTCCCTTATCCACAACGTCCTATAAATGAAGGCCTTGGCCATGGGTGGGGGGAGGAGGAATTTAGAACAGGTAGATGCTAGAGATGTGCTTCCTTTCAAGACAATTCTGACATGTTGGAGTAGGAGGAATCTATCGGAAGGAGACTAGAGATGTGCTTCCTCTCAAGACAATTCTGACATGTTGGAGTAGGAGGAATCTATCGGAAGGAGACTATGACACTAAGGCCTATGGTTGTACTTCTTTCTGTCATCTTTAATACAATGATGCATTTCCTTCCCATAAATTGACCGTCATTGTCATTTATAGTAGATCTCTTTAGTCATTTGCTTGGATCAATTAAATTGTTTCAAGCTCAATCCAATTGCAGTTTGTTTGTGTTGGATCTGTCACTGTTTCTTTCATACGTGAAGTTGGATTGCAGCAGCACGAGGGTAGCTAGGATAAACTCCATGTCAGAGGTGAGTCTTCTCTACTTCATCTCTCGTTAATGTTTGATTGATTTAGGTGAAGGTGTGCATATATTGTCCCGTTTTGTTCAAGTTTCAATTCATCCGAACTAGGGAGGTCCACTTGTGTCCACACTTGGGACTTATCCTTTAACAAAATTGGTGACTCCATTGGGGAAAAGCTAGATCTCCCTTGCTTTGCATTGTAATTCCTTTAGATTTTGTTCTTGTCACTTGTCTTGTCTTGTTTGTTAACATTTTGGGAATTTTGGGTTTTCTGAGTCACTAGATCATCCAGATTACCTCTGGAACCTGAGGTCCATAAAAATCCTTTGAGGTTGGGGCCCTTTAGTTTTAGTTTTTTTGAAAAAATCCTCTTTGTTGTCATCGATGCGCTCTGTTTCCATATACAAAGTGTCATCGACGGACCTGGGTGCCATTGACAGTCATGTCGACCGTCATAGGCGCGATGTGTTAAACAACAGACTGCATCGCCCTGCGAAATTTTGCAGTAGGGCCAAAATCCCCTCTCAGGGTTGGATTAGGTACTTCTCTAAGATCTGTTTCTCACTTTTTTCAGTCATAGTGCTCTCCATATCTTTCATTTACCTCCTTTACTTAGTTTTCTTGAGATTTGAAGCTTGGCTTGGTTTCTTAGTGAGTCCTAGGTATTCAAGCGGTTTCCTAGGTTGTCTTGGTTGATTTCGATCCCTTATGGTGGCAGCTAGTCTTGTGGATATTTAGAAGCCTCTGATCTGCTTTGCTTTAGGCCTTAGGTCTTTCAAAGTGTGTTGTTGTCAAAATTTTTGTTGGTGTGAGTTTGGTTTGAGTTGTTTGAAACTTGAAACTAACTACTTTGGGTGATTTACTTTCTTGTGAACTTCCTTACCTTTAAAGATTGCAAAGATGATGATCTCATGTGTTTTGAGGTAGGACAAAGTGAACAAATTATTCTTAAAGTTTTTTTTTTAATGTTCCTTTAGTTCCTTTGTTTCTTGGTTAAAAGATAAGAGGTTTTGCAATTGAAAGAAGTTCTCTTTTCTCACTTTAGCTTGTAGCTTTAAGCTTCTTTGGGAAGGAAAACAAGAAAAATATTTTGCTTTGGGTTTTTTATCTTTGGATTTTGGGTTAATTGAAAGATTGTTTTTTGTCTTTTGGTCCTTGCTTCGGGAAAAGAAAGATCTTTGTCCTTTCCATAAATAGATCTCATTGAAAGAAAAGACTGTATCTCATTTAGTCAATGTGTGATATTGCGATGAGTCCACACTTCATTGGTCCACTTAACCATACAAGATAAAATAAAGTGTTAGTTTAGGTTAAAATCTTTAACAACTTGAGTGATAAGTTAGAGATGTGTTCTGGTGTCTTAAGACATAGGATTAATCGTTACTCTGTCTGCACTACATCTTGGGGACTGTGTAGTTCTTCCATGTACCAGTCAGTATATATAATGGCCTTTCATGTACTTAACGATATATAGAAAGTTTCTTTCATGTACTTGACGCTATATAGGAAGGCCCCTTTTGAACGGTTGAGCATCAGACAACACTAACATGGATTTGAGCTCCCACGTACCTTGCCTATATCGGCAGACCCTTCTAGGAGCCTGAAACCAACCGAGTTAACCTACCAGCCATCTTATCGTTGCAACACACCAAGAACAACACTCGGGGAGCTACTACACATGTACTGCTAGGATATCCTACAATATATTGCGAGTTGCGACAACTTAACACTCCCGCGAGGATCCAGCTTGTATATCCCACCCATCACATGTTTCCTTGTTGCTTTAGATTGAGTAGTGCTTGTTGTCTGTATAGTTAAGAAGTATTTAAGAGAGAGGTTGCTTTGTTACATAGCTATGGCTACACTTTATGGGACTACCAACCAAGAGACCCCTCCTCAAGGGGAACCTTGTGTTTTTCCTTCATTTGGAAATGTTGGTCCTCCCTTCATCGCCACTTTGAATCTTCCTGGATTGACTATAGGATTATTGGTATGGTTATTCAATCCGGTGATCCCAGATGTACCCAATGTTTGCATGTTAATCCTCCATCGCAAGAACACCAACCTCATGTGGATCCTTCACCTTCTTTGCCAAATGTGTCGTTTTCCCTTTCTCCTTCTTTGCCTGTTTAAACTTATGAGGCTAGTAATCAGGTGGTTAAGAAGAAGAAGATAAGGAAGATCAAGAAGAAGAAAGATAAAGAAGCAGCAAAATCTCAACCAACTACTTCTCCCCGTACTGAGAATGTTGATTTACTCACCAAAACAAGTCGTAAGCCTAAATTCCCTTGCAAGCTTTGTAAGGGTGATCACCTTCTTAAGGATTTCCATGGTCTTTCCCAAGTTTTAGAAGTTTCCCAAGTTTTAGAAGTGTGGTATAAGGCCTCCCAGCACCCTATGTCATCATCCTCTGGCCATCATGCTAATGATACCCCATCGACCAGTGACTCTCTACTTAAGAGTCGAAAGGGTAAAGCCAAGAATCCTTACCTGTTATGCAAGGACATGCACCTTACTTACCTTTCTCCTCGCATAGATGAAGCCTCAAAGTTGTTGGAAGATATTACTATTCCTCACCAACAGCTTCCAACTAGTTATTGTTGTTGAAATTGTATCTCTGAATTTCCTCCCATAATTTTGGTGTGGATGTGATGAGAGGTCTAGAATTTTTGTCCTTATGTATTTATGTAGCAAAGTGACATTTATGTAAATAAAGTGAATGTGTTTTTATAACTTTAGAAAAGTGGGTCTCACTTAAAATGTATTTAATAATTAAAAGTGTTTTAATTATTAAAAGTGAGTTTAGATGTGGACCCTTGATTTTGTAAAAAGATCGTCAACCCTAGATTAGGTAGTTATTGAAGATAGTTACAAAATCAAAGTATAAAAACAATGAGAAAGGACAAATGAGTACATCCATCCATCAAGAGAGGAAGAGAGGAAGATTGAAGACAAAGAAGAGGTCCCCAAGAAGAAAGGGCAAAGCCAACCAATGCCACCCCCTCCATAAAGACATGCAGTTGCGACTAGGAGGATGCAACCATTAGAGGAAATTTGGGGTCTAAAATAGGCCTCCTAAGGAAAATAATAAAATACTATTTATTAATTTAGGAGGAACAAGGAAAAAAACTACTAATTTTGTTCGTATTTTCAACATATATCCTTGTGTTTTTACTCAAATTTCAAGCGGGAGGGCTCTTTGGATGCGGAATTAAATTCTGCATCCAAAGAGCCATCCCACTCAAAATTTGAGTAAAAACACAAGGAGATATGTTGAAAATACGAACAACAAAAATAGTTTTTTTTATGACAAATATGTCAAGTTAACCATTATGGTTGAATCATTTTATTGAAATTCTATTAGTTCTTGAATTCCAACTCACAATAATTTATTGCTGACTCGTTTTCTTATAAGGCCCATTTTAGATCCCAAATTTCCTCTAATGTCACATTGGCCTCCAACTCATCATCATTACCTACTCGAGCAGTTGAAGCTTCTAGTTCCACCCCAAGCTCATCCAAACCACCTCCATGACCACCTACTGCTTCTAGAGGAAGAGTGGTTCTCTTTGTCCATAAAAGGGGTAGATTCAACAGAGGGAATCAATGATTCCTATTATTTATCATTGTACTATGTCCTATGTAGCATAGAAGAAAGAATCGCTGAAAAATCGCCGATGTCCCGAAAAATCGCGAGATTTTCGGGACGGCAATTTTTTCACATGTTGAAGAAAAATCACGTCGTGCGAGGTTTATAAAAAATCGCCGATTTTTTGCAAAATATCGCGCCACGACCTAAAAAATCATCGGATTGACCTACGGCGATTTTTGGGGTCATTAAAACGCAATCGGGTTTGTATTTGTGGTCCTGATTAGTGTTTTAGCAACATTGGAGGAGACGGCGATTGGAGGAGGGGCCATTGCAGGGTTCGAAGTTCCAAGTTCCATTGGATTTGCAAACTTCAAATTGCACACAGCAAATATCAAACATCCGACTGACTCGGTAAGTATCAGTTGTAAAGTTTAAAAATTGCAGTCATAGGTTCTTTTAAGTTTCAAGTTTAATCTTTTTTTTGAAAATCGCCGATGTCCATCCGACTCCACTGGACACTGCCCGCAGCTCCAGATCTGTACAGTGCTGAGTGTATATATTATAATATATATAGTATATAGTTATACTATACACTGTATAATATATATAGTATATTATACAGTATATACTATATACTATACACTATATACTATATAGTATATACTATATACTGTATAGTATATACTGTATATACTATATAGTATATACTGTATATACTATATAGTTTATAGTATATATTATATACTATACAGTATATACTATACACTATATACTATATACCATATAGTATATAGTATATTACTATATACTATAAACTATAGAGTATATACTATAAACTATAGAGTATATACAGTATATAGTATATACTGTATAATGCTATATACTATTATTATTTATATAATATATAGTATATACTATATTCTACTGTTTACAATGTACATACTACATAGTACATAGTACATACTAAAGGTGGAAGGAGGCAGAAATTATAATCTTTAGGATTTGGGTTTAAATTTTTAATCATAATGTCATTTTTTTTGTATTTTTTTGCAGCCACAGGTTTGACAAAATGCCAAAGGCATTGGACCCATTTTGGCAATATGTTGACCCTGAAGATGGAACAAACCGACAACGATTGAATTGCAAATTGTGTGGACAACATATGACAGGAGGCATTAGCAGGTTGAAGTACCATTTGGCAAAACTCCCTGGCCATGATGTGGGGCTTTGTAGTGCAGTTACCCCCGAGATTATGAGAATGACCCATGATGCAATTCACTCGAAAGATAGAAAAAGGGAAGAGTCAACTGCAAATAGAGTTGAACTTGCTGCAAGTGGAGTGGCTAGGACTTCAGGGACATATGATTATGATCATCCAGATCCCACTGAGTGTAGTGTTGGGGGCTCCACGACCATGGTTCAGCTTCCGTGAGGGCTACTGCCTCATCTTTCTTTGTTCCACGGAATAATATCAAGTCCATGGTTAAAAAAAGGGAGAAGGAAGAAGCAGATAGGATTATGGGGAGGATGTTTTTCTGGAGTGACTTGCCTCTTACATACTAAAGGTGGAAGGAGGCAGAAATTATAATCTTTAGGATTTGGGTTTAAATTTTTAATCATAATGTCATTTTTTTGTTTTTTTTTGCAGCCACAGGTTTGACAAAATGCCAAAGGCATTGGACCCATTTTGGCAATATGTTGACCCTGAAGATGGAACAAACCGA
Source organism: Pseudotsuga menziesii (assembly GCA_001517045.1). Classification (NCBI taxonomy): domain Eukaryota; kingdom Viridiplantae; phylum Streptophyta; class Pinopsida; order Pinales; family Pinaceae; genus Pseudotsuga; species Pseudotsuga menziesii. The sequence continues at coordinate 297,472 of LPNX010204080.1, read as the reverse complement.
CAACGATTGAATTGCAAATTGTGTGGACAACATATGACAGGAGGCATTAGCAAGTTGAAGTACCATTTGGCAAAACTCCTTGGCCATGATGTGGGGCTTTGTAGTGCAGTTACCCCCGAGATTATGAGAATGACCCATGATGCAATTCACTCGAAAGATAGAAAAAGGGAAGAGTCAACTGCAAATAGAGCTGAACTTGCTGCAAGTGGAGTGGCCAGGACTTCAGGGACATATGATTATGATCATCCAGATCCCACTGAGGGTAGTGTTGGGGGCTCCACGGCCATGGGTTCAGCTTCCGTGAGGGCTGCTGCCTCATCTTTCTTTGTTCCACGGAATAACATCAAGTCCATGGTTAAAAAAAGAGAGAAGGAAGAAGCAGATAGGATTATGGAGAGGATGTTTTTCTGGAGTGACTTGCCTCTTACAATAACAAGAAACAATCCTTTTTTTCAACCTATGTGTGATGCCATTGCTATTGTTGGCCCAGGGTACAAGTGCCCTACATATGAGGAGATTCGAGGCCCAATTCTTCAAGCAGAGAAGAAAGACATCAACACTAGATTGGAGGAATTCAAACAGTCATGGGAGATTTCTGGATGCACATTGATGTCTGATGGTTGGTCAGATGCGAAGGGTAGGACCCTTCTCAATTTCTTGGTACAGTGCCCTAAAGGTACCATGTTTATCAAATCCGTTGATGCATTGGCACAGGTAAAAGAAGCAGCATTGTTATGTGAGTTGTTGGATGGGGTCCTTCAGGAGATTGGTGTGGACAATGTGGTGCAGATCATAACAGATAATGCAGCCAATTATGTGGTTGTTGGTAGATTGCTTATGGAGAGGCACCCCTCACTATTTTGGAGTCCATGCGCTGCGCATTGTATTGATTTGATGCTGGAGAATGTGGGGAAAATTCCCTTCATCAAGGAGGTTGTTGATTAGGCCAAGAGTAACACCAAATTCATATATAACCATGCTTGGGTTCTTAGCCTCATGAGGAGATGCACGAGAAACAGGGAATTGTTGCGCCCTGGAATCACATGATTTGCCACCAACTTCATTTCTCTTCAGTCTTTGCTTCGAGTTCAGTTTGAGCTGAAACAAATGTTTGTTTGTGATGAGTGGCTAGATTGCACATATAGCAGGAGAGAGGATGGGAAAGCCATCGCTAGATTGGTTTACACTGACTCCTTTTGGGAAGGAGTGGAGGAAGTGTGCTCAATCAGTGAACCTTTGGTAAAGGTTTTCAGATTAGTTGATGGTGACAAGCCCGCTATGGGCTATTTGTACGAGGCCATGGATAGGGCCAAAGAGTCTATTAGGTCTTATTATGTCAGGAAGGATACCCCTGGACACAATAGACACATGATGCTATGGGAGTTGATTGATACACGATGGACTGGGATGCTCCATCGACCTATTCATGCAGCTGCACTTTTCCTCAACCCTGCCTTTTCATACAAGTGTAAGTTTGATTTTGATGAAGAGGTTTTGGAAGGGCTTATCGAATGTATGAATAGGATGGTACCTAATTTTTAGACTCGGGAGAGTATTACTCATGAGATGGAGATGTATCGAGAGGCTACTAGACTATTTGGCTACGCCGATGCCGTCCATGCAAGGAACAATTTGACTCCAAGTAAGTGATTGCAAATTAGAATTTATTTGTATTTTGAACTTCAAATTCTTAAATTTTAATTGTGTTTTATGATTTATCATTTTATTTGAAATTTGAATTATTTAATCCGATTCTCTTTCTTTCTTGTTTATTGTAGGTGTTTGGTGGAGGACATATGGTGCAAGGGCACCAAATTTAAAAAAATTTGCCATCCGAGTCCTCAGCCAAACCTGTAGCTCTTTTGTATGTGAGCGTAATTGGAGTGTCTTTGATAAAATACACTCAAAGAAACGCACCAGGTAAGTACTAAGAACTTTATCAAAGCAATTAAATTCATTGTAATTTAAGATCCTATTTCATATTGGTTTCCTCTGGCATCAAGACTCAAGACTCATTAAATCTTTTTATCACCCTCTTACAGGTTGGATTTCCCACACCTAAACGACTTGGTGTATGTCCACTACAATCTTCGACTGTGGATGAAGCAGGTGGAGAAATCACCCGATGTGGATGCCATTTGCTTGGACAATATTGATGTATTGTCCAAGTGGAGGGTGGAGGTTGAGTTACCTATCATGGAGGAGGCACCTGCATGGTTAGATGAGGAGCAGCAGCAGCAGCAACAAGGGCAGGAGGATGAGGAGGAGCAACAGGAGGAACAAGAGGAGGAGCCAGACCACTTTGACCCAGAGGACTTCATGGAGGGTGATGTGGCTTCATCAACACCACCTTCTACAGTGGTCGATGCATCTACTCCCTTATTGGCACCGAGTCCCTCATTGGCACCTAGTAGTACAGGGCCAGGACCTTCTACTGCCAGGGGCAGGCCTGGCAAACAGCCCATTATCTTTTCTCGTAAAAGGGGAAGAGGGCATTGATTTATATTTCAGAGACAGATAGTTAGCTACTAGTTTTGTGATGTCATTTTGTAATATGTATTGGACCATTGATTTCCCACTTTTGAGTACTACTGGACAACTATATTCAGACTTTCAGTATCAACTTTTATGTCTCATATTATATTTGGCATGCCTACATGATATCTATCTGTGTTTTTTCTATATTTATGTGTCAATGTATTTATTTGATGTCATTGTTGCTTTATATGCTTAAAATTATGAAAAAAATGAATATTTGCCGCGGTTTGCCGATTTTTGCCAATTTTTTTTGCCGATGTTGCCGAAAAGATGTTTTCTAGACCCTTGTCAATTTTTTGCCAATGCCGATGTTTTCTTCTATGCTATGTAGTATGTAGTATCTATATGCCTCATAAGTCATGATGATTCATCTCATGAGATACATTTATTTTGATCATTTTTTTGCCAATGCCAATGTTTTCTTCTATGCTATGTAGTATGTAGTATCTATATGCCTCATAAGTCATGATGATTCATCTCATGAGATACATTTATTTTGATCATTTGATGTGATTTTCTATTATTCTATCAAGAACATATTTTAGTATTTTTAGTTTAGTGTCGATATGGGATCATGATCCACCATTTGGCATCTTATGCATCTTATATATTAGTTGTATTTTCGTATTTATGTAGCAATGTATTTATTTGATGTTGTTGTTGCTTTAGATGTTAAAAATTTGAAAAAAATGGTTATTTTTGTATTTTTTTGAGGCTTTATGACATTTGTCAATATTTTCTTATATTTTCGCCGATATTGTCGATAAGTTACATTCGAGACCCTCGACGATATATTCGTTGACATGATATATGTAACTTTAGCATAAAGGTTCTGAAAAAAATTTGGCAACATAATAGTAAGTTAAAAAACTCTATCTATACCTCCAATCTTAGCACTCAATAAATAAGCATAACAAAACCATAAACCTTTTATGTTTTTTCAATACTACATATTGAAAACCACTTGCAATTAATTGACCAACTGTTGGTGCCCAACATTTATTCTCTAACACTACTCGGCATTTATTTATATAATCACTTTGTTACAAAACTACAAGGTATATGACACACCTATCCCAACATTTTCCCTCTTGTTATATACCTTGGTACTTGTTATATACCTTGCTAGAGTATAAGGAAGAATGCATCAAACTGAGTGAATAAAATTTAGGACTTAAGAAATAATAATAAATACTCACTAATAAGGTGATGTAATAATACAACTAAAGTGGTTAATAGTGAAGTATTTGGGAGTCATATGACATTAAAAAAAATGCAATGCAATGAGAGATTGCATCGTGTCATGTATCCATCCAATCTTTTTCCTTCATGGGGAGAAGCCAAGGTAGCAAGTAAAGGAGCTGCGGGGCTTCGGTGATCAGAGAAGGCACCGATAGACTGCTAACACAGACATTGGACAGAAGATAAAGTAAGGGACAAGCCGCAATTTTAAATCAAGTTGTGATACGAGAACCCCAAGCCCGTGATCTTTGGTGACACTGTCAAGACATCAAGAAAAGCCATCGATCGAGTTGTAGCCACGAAAATTCTATGAGGTCGTGGTCAGCGATTACAAACCATTGAGAGTACAACCGCCAACCACCATTTAATATTTTGATAATCGTAGTCAGAATTAAATATTGTCTTCTGGTGGTGGCTTGTCCTAAATCCGTAGCTTGATTCCACCGTGGCGGCTTCAGTTTTAAACTCTTCACGCACGATGGCTTCACATAAAAAGGTTTTGGCTGCTTCACGATTCACGGGATGCCTCGGCTCCTTGGCTTTTGATAACTCATAATAATCGGTCAGTTGAGGAAGGTTTTCTAGAGGATTCGGTTCTTAGTTAACGTTTAGCACTCTTGAGGAGTCAGAGTAGAAGGATTCGTCAAAATGGTATACCAATTGGGGGGATTGCATATACAAAGAGTTGTCACTGAAAGGTACTACAGGTATGTACCTTTGATTTCAAACTAAAAATTGATATTTTGAGTTCCAAGTTATCCCTTTTAGAACAGAGTTTATTTTCCGAGCCTAGAAAGATTTTCTTCAGCACATAGACTTTTAACGACTTGATTAAGGAGATAGACAATAAGTTGTTTTACAAAGACTAGCTTAGAGTATGCTTATTGATTTTGAAAATGTAGCGATAATCAGAACTGTAAATTGCTAAGTTGTAGTCCTGAAAAATGACGATTTTAGCTCATATAATGTTGGGTGAAATCGAAAAGTTTAATGATCAGAAATTTGCCATATTTAAATACAAATGTTTGGACAAACTTGTATTGGGAAAAGAAATCCGGAGCTACACCCATGTAGATACCCAAGAAAATTATCAATCGAAAAATCAAGAGGCTATGATGTTGATCAAGCTCTCGATAACAAATGAGATACTTCTCAAAGTTCAAGATTGTATCAATGCATTTACCATGTGGGGGAAGCTACTAAAGATGCATGAAATCTTAGACGAAGGCGGAGCATTTATCACTAAAAATATGTTAATCTCAATTCAAATGGAGGATTTTGACTCTTTGCCATAACATTTGCTAAAAATAAGGGATATTAGAGATCAATTGAAATCAATGGACAAGGGAAAAGAAATCCGGAGTTACACCAATGTAGATGCCCAAGGAAAGTATAAATTGAAGAACCGAGAGGCTATAATGCTGATCAAATATCAATAACAAATGAGATGCTTTCCAAAGTTCAAGACGGTACCAATGCATTTACCATTGGGAGAAGCTACTATAGATGGATGAAATCTCAAACCTAAATAGAGTTATTTTAATTAAAATTATGTTATTCTCAATTCAAATGGAGGATTTTGACACTTTACCAGATCATTTGCTAAAAATAAAGGATATTAGAGATCAAATGAAATGAATCGGTGGGACAAGAGAAAAGAAATCTGGAGTTACACCAATGTGGATGCCCAAGAAAATTATGCATCAAAGAATCAAGAGGCTATGATGCTTATCATGTAAAAGTTTTGATTAAAATCTCAGTTCCTTCATTCACACATTTAATCAAACACTTGGCTTAACTAAGGTTTATCATTCTTCTCAGTAAACTGATCAAAACACTGATTTTTAACTTGAATAATTAAAACCAAGGCAATGAAAAAACAGTCATTGATAAGAATATGAACACAGTAGATTTTTAGGGCCAAGCCCTGGGCAAAACCTCCACAAGGGATAACCCAAAGAGATGATTTTATTGAAAAGAGCAATCTGAATTTTCTCTTACAGTAATTTATCTTTTCCCTCCAAGAATCAAACTAGCAAATACAAGACAAGTTATCTGAGACGTCACTGCTACCTCAATTTTTGTGTCCATAAACAGCGATCTGGCACGTGTGGGCACAGAAATCAAGGCAGGATGGGTTCATTAAATGCAGTCTGACGGGGACGTATAGCAGCAATAAATATGGCACGTGTGGCACAGATTTCGAGGCAGGAGTAATTACAGTTTGGCAGGGCCATACAGCAGCAGTTTGGCATGTGTAAGAGGTCGTACAGTTGTTCATGGGCACAAAAATCGAGGCAGCAGCGATGTCTGAGATAAGTTGTCTTGTATTTGCTAGTTTGATTCTCTGAGGGAAAAGATAAATATTTAGTGAAATTTTAGATTGTTAAATCATCTCTTTGGGTTTTCCCCTGTGGAATTTTTGCCCTGGGCTTGGCCCTAAAATCCTACTGTGTTCATATTCTTAATAGTGAAATTTCTCTTACAGAAATTGATCTTTTCCCTCAGATAATCAAACTAGCAAATACAAGACAACTTATCTCAGACATCACTGTTTCCTTGATTTCTGTGTCCATAAACAGCTCTACAGCCTCTCTCACACATGCCAAACAGCTGCTGTACAGCTCAGTCAAACTGTATTTTATGCTGCCTCGAATCTGTGCCACACATGCTATATTTAATGCTGCTGTATGACCCTGTCAAACTGCATTTAATGCACCCATCCTGCCTCGATTTCTATGCCCACACGTGCCAGATCACTGTTGCTGTATGGAGTCATGGACCTGTCAATTTGCATTGGGAAATGTGCAAAAACAGCTTGGATGCCTTGGAAATTGAGTCACTTATGTCTGCTGAGTTTGTTGGGAATTGTGCTATGACTCTATCTTGGAAAAGGCTCTTCTTCAATCTGATCTCTCTTCCTCACTTGATGTATTTTTCCTTTCCCTAGGTTCACTTTTATACTTCATTTCTTCCCAAACTAACCCTAACTTCCTAACTACCTCATTAATGGCTAGAATTTAATCTCATAATCAAGCGTTCACATTTAATGCACATTAATAAATACATATTAATAATTAAATGCACATTAAAATTTATGGGTCCCACAACTTGAAAGTCACATTTAAGTTATGAAGTACAAACATACTTTATTTACATTACTCAACTTTACATAAATAGATGACAAGGGACAATAGCTTAGTCCCCCCCATGACAAACACATCAAAAACCACAAGGAGGGCCTCTAGAGTTATAATTCTAACACTCCCTTCTAACAAGGGAGGTTCAACTGACACCATTTGCATATCCTCTGCCTGAGTCACTGTTCCCTGCAGTTGCTTCCTGCTGCTCTGGAATCTAACCTAGAGAAAAGTGCTTGAAGACCATTATGAACTCTGAACTTTGAGGAGGCTTTGCTCTCCTGTCTTGTACCTGCTCATCAACACCATACTGTCAGCCTCCTGCCACTACTCAGAAGAGAATCACTCTCTGCGTCTGGAAGCACAAACTGAACACCTGCAGTCTCTGCCTCATTCTTTGTCTCTGATTTGGACAACCAGCCACCAGATCTTGCATATACAACCTTTCCACGCAGTACATAGAGTCTGTCTCTCCTATCTCCAAGTAGGATGGTAGTGCCAACTGGATCTCCCACATGGTAAAGAAATACATGTCCAGATATGACAAGCATTCCATGTCCAACATCTTCTAGAGCTAATACTAAGAGCTTACCAACTCTAAGCCCTGGAACAAAGAAGACTCCATCCACCTCTAGAAGCTCATCAAACTCCAGTTGGAAACGCATTGTTCCAACTCCTCTCACTTCTACCTCAGAATGACTCATATCAGTTTACACAAAGTACCCCAAAACTATTTCTGCAATGCTCTGAAATACCCCCTACATGCCCATCATGCGTTGGGTTGATCCATTGTCAACTATCCAGTTATTTTGAAAATTGGAACTGCCCACAATGGAATCAAAAGATGCTAAAGAGAACTCTTTCTCAAACTGCACTGAGCAGCATACTCTTCAACTGAGGTTGATGCTGCTACATCCTTCTTTTCTTTCTTCTCAAGACAGTTAACTACAAAATGACCAAACTGGTTGCACGAAAAGCTACGGACAATACTCAAGTCCTTCTTCTTCTTCTTCTTCTTTGCTTTGGTTGTAAGGGCAACATTTTCTTCTGTGTCAACACCTATCAGATTATTCTGAGGTCCCTCTCGAATCTCCTCTTGGGTAAATCATCCCACAACCTGCTCCAGCTAGGAAACTTCTCTCTCCCAACAACATATTTGACAAACACATCCCACTCTTTAGTAAAGCCCTTTAGAGCTATCCGTACTAGTTCTAAGTCTGGAGTGACCTCCCCCACTGCAGCTAGTTCATCTTTGACTTGGGCAACCCTAGTCAGGTAGGAGGTAATATTATTATACTTAGTCATCTTAATAGTATCGTTTGTCACAGAGTGCCATTTTCCTATTCTCATTTTTTGCTTCAATTAGATAGTTAAGGGTATCCCACATGTCTTTGGCAATATTTTTCTCTGCTAAGTGAGGAATCAAGTGATCTTTCACCCCATCCAGGCTGATTCTCTGTCATCTAGACTCCAGCATTTCATGAACTTCAAGTTCATCTGTCTCAGTGGGTTTAGTTACTGTACTGTTGGCAAACTTCCAGGTTCTAATTTCCTTAAGTACTGTTGTCATTCTAACCTTCCACTGAAGGTAGTTGGACACCCTATCCAACCTATCTTTGTACCTAATGCTTATCATTATTTCAGTAAACCCTTTTAACAACCAAACATAATAAGACGTCTAAAAACCCCCATATTGTGCAACTGTCTCAAGCAATGTGTTCACACTCTACCAGTGTTAGGCTCTGATACCATGTAGAAGTTTTGATTAAAATCTCAGTTTCTTCAGCACACATTTATTCAAACACTTAGCTTAACTAGGGTTCATCATTATTCTGAGTTAACTGATCAAAACACTAATTTTTAACTTGAATAATAGACACCAGGGCAATAAAAAAAGTCACTAATAAGAATATGAACACAATAGATTTTTAGGACCAAGCCTAGGGCAAAATTGCTACAGAGGAAAACCCAAAGAGATGATTTTATTGAAAAGAGCAATCTGAAATTTCTCTTACAGAAATTGATCTTTTCCCTCAGAGAATCAAACTAGAAAATACAAGACAACTTACCTCAGATATCACTGTTGCCTTGATTTTTTTGTCCATAAACAGTTGTACGACCTCTCTCACATGTGCCAAACTGCTGCTATACGGCCCATTCAAACTGTATTTAATGTTGCCTTGAAATCTGTGCCAGATTTAATGTTGTTGTATGACCTTATCAAATTGCATTTAATGCACCCATCCTGCCTCAATTTTTGTGCCCACACATGCAAGTTCGCTGTTGTTGTATGGCCTTGTCAGTCTACCTTGGGAGATGTGCAAAACAACTTGGTTGCCTTGGAAATTGAGCCACTTATGTCTAGTGAGTTTCTTGGAAACTGTGTTATGACTCTATCTTGGAAAAGGCTCTTCTTCAATCTGATCTCTCTTCCTCACTTGATGTCTTTCTCCTTTCCCTAGGTTCACTTTTATACTTCTTTTCTTCCCAAACTGACCCTAACTTCTTAACTACCTTATTAATGGCTAAGATTTAATCTCATAATCAAGGGTTCACATTTAATGCACGTTAAGAAATACATATTAATAATTCAATGCACTTAAAATTTATGGGTCCCACAACATAAAAGTCACATTTAAGTTATGTACAAACATACTTTATTTACATAACTCAACTTTACATAAATAGATGACTAGGGAAAATAACTTAATCCCCCCCATGACAATCACATCACAAACTACAAGGAGGACCTCCAGAGTTATAATTCTAACAGATGAGGCTCTCAATAACGAATGAGATGCTTCCCAAAGTTCAAGATAGCACCAACGCATTTACCATGTGGGGGAACCTACTAAAGATGCATGAAATCTTAAATGAAGATAGAGCATTTTTTATTGAAAATATGTTATTCTCAATTCAAATGGAGGATTTTGACATTTTTCCAAATCATTTGCTAAAAATATGGGATATTAGAGATCAGTTGAAATCAATTGATAGGACAATGAAAGAAGAAAAGATGGTGGTTATAACTTTGAAAAGTTTGCCTTCTTCCTATGCAGGTTGCGTACATAATCAGACCAAAACCATCAATCTGACCAGTTTCATACGAAACCGATCCATTTCATACAATGCTATACAACAGGTGTCCGGGGAATCACAGAACTCAATTTTTTTATAAATAAAAAATAAAAATACCTAGTCTAAAGCATCTAATCTAACCCTAAGCCCCTTATGATGCCTCTTTGTTGATATATTTTGGTTCAGAACTTTAGTGGTGTATTGCACTCGGTGCTATTTTGGTTATTTGCACCTATACTTGCTATATATATGAGAAACTTTGCACATATGTGTATTAATGGGTTGGATTCATATGTGTATTAATGGGTTGGATTCATATGTATGCACATGAATATATATATATGTGTGTGTGTGTGTGTGTGTTTACAAAATATGAATATTTTATGTATTTTTTAGTCTACTGGTTTTGTCCCGGTTTTTTTCGATTCTGTTCCGGTTCACATTTTGAGCTCTGTCAGTTCAATGACCAATCCGGTTCTGATAACATTGTGGGGCAGTGTTAAGATATAAGGTTACATCTGTAATAAAATAACCTTAGTAATTTTAGATTAAATATTAGGGTTTTGGTCACTCAAACTCTTTATAAGAGTGAGGACCCTCAATGTAATGGAGTACTATCTCATAATAATATTGTTCCATGTGTTATTGAGATCATGTGTTTTATAACGTAGCCAGCTCTATGGTTTCATGTTTATTGATACTTGGAATAAATCATTCTTTTCTTTCTTATTCTTCTTGTTACCCATTTTTCAGCAAGGGGTGATATGCTGATCAGATGTGGTTGTGATTGTTAAACTAGTAGCAACAAGGAAGGTCTTCCTGCATACATGTGTTCTTGCATGCATAAGACTTAAATTAGGAAACCAGTTGTATTTAATTTACTTTTCCTAAGTTTACTTTGGAAAATAAATTAAAGTGATCTAAATTAACTTTAGTGAACCACTACTTAAAGTGAAAGTGAAATTAGGGTTTTTGCTTTACCACTAGTTAAAGTGAAAGTGAAATTAAGGTTTTCGCGTTACCTAAAGTTATAAAAGAGAGATCAATTGGTGGAGAGAACACATACACTTGTATTCCGACAGAGACAGGATACAGACAGGGAGAGAAAGTTAGACAGAGGATTTAGCTGAGAAGACGGAGGAGCGAGTAGCAGGATCATCGAGCTTTGTACAGCTAGGACGTACACTCACACAGGAGGGTGTTGAGGTTTAGCTGGGATTTGCCCAATGATTCTGTCGGGTGCTGCATTCGCCAGGTTTGGGTGAATTTGCAGTGATTGTAAAAGTTTCATATTTTCTCATAATAAAATCTATATCTGACTGTTGCACCGGTTTTCCCATCTTGGATTTTTTCGAGGGTTTCCATACCCAAAATAATAGTGTCAATATTGTGATGTGATGTCGTGATTTATTTCTCAGTTTTATATTCCGCTGCATACTATAAAAGATATTCATGTGTGGTTATCACTGATCAGTTGATATTTTGCATGCACTGTTTAGCCCTAGTTGAATATTAAAGGAAAATTTACATGGTATCAAAGCTCTGGTGAGCTAAAGCTGAGAGATTTGCAGCAGCAGTGATAGATTAGGGGCAGATCTATAGGAAGACACAAACCTAGACTTCTAGATCTAGGGTTTGGCAGGTACACTTTACTATGGCCATGCAGTTGAGAGTTGAGGATAGACTCTAGGGTGCTCAGAACTTTCCTACATGGAAAGAGAGGATCACAAGGATCCTGGACGTCAGTGATGTTGAGGAGCACATTGACTCCACAAAAGTTGCACCCATAGATTTGGCAGATCTGATAGCCTGGAAGAAGATTGATTCCAAAGTCGTGCCGATTATCATGGATGAAGTGAAGGACCATATAGTCCCTCACCTTTCTGGTAAGAAGACCACATTGGAGATGTGGAAGGCTTTGGAAAGTCTATACCAGAGCAAGAACGAGAACCGGAGGATGGTGTTGCAAGAGAGGATGCGCAACACCAAGATGACCAAGGGAGAAGGAGTGGTGCTTTATCTCACGAGGCTTACATAGATCAGGGATGAGCTTGGAGCTGTTGGCTCTAAGACTGATGATGAGTAGCTAGTTCAGATAGCCCTCAATGGCTTCTCTAAGCCATGGGACACCTTTGTCAAAGGTGTTGTGGCTAGGGAGAAGCTCCCTGATTGGCAGAGACTATGGGATGACTTTGTGCGGGAGGAGACCCGCATGGGTCAAGGATCAGGCTCATCCAGCAGTGCCCCACAGATGGTGGATGAGGAGGCTCTAGCCCTTACAGGGAAGAGCAAGGGGAAGGCAAAGAGGAAAAAGGATGGTAAGAAGAACCTTGACGTATCAAAGGTCAAGTTCTTTATCTACCACAAGCAGGGACACTTTCCCTCCCAGTGCCCAGACAGGAAGAAGAAGAGTAACACTCAGATGGTTGGATCTATAGAGGTGAATGAGTTCAGTAGGAACTTCAATGAGGAGTTTTGTTTGATAGCTTGCATGGCAAGCACCACAGGGAGCAACATATGGTACATTGACAGTGGAGCATCTAGTCACATGACTGGACAAAAGAAATTCTTCAGAGACTTGCAGGAGGTTGAAACAGGGATCCACGTTGAGCTGGGTGATGATGCATGGTATCAGGCGTAGGGAGTTGACACTGTTTTATTTGAGAGGGAGTCTGGCAAACCCCTCAGTTTTGCTGATGTGTTATATGTTCTAGGACTGACCAAGAACCTTACATCAATCTCCACTCTAAAGGACAAGGGATATCAAGTGAAGTTCCATGACCATAGAGTGTATATCAGGCCCAAGGGGTCAGATAGGAGCTTGGATCGGGTGATTGGTAGAAGGAGCGGGAAAGTGTACAGATTACACTTTGAACCTGCAAAGGCTCTAGTCAGCAGTAGCAGCAGCAATCAGGGTGAGTTGTGGCATAGGAGGATGACACACTTACACCATGGAGCACTGAAGCATTTAAGACAGGCAGTCATTGAAGTTCCTCAGGTACAAGAGGAAAAGCATAACCACTGCAAGGGTTGTGCTTTGGGGAAGAACATCAGGAAGCCTTTCCCACAGAGTGAGCACAAGTCTAAGGAGCCCTTGGACGTGGTGCAATTGGATGTATGTGGACCTATGAGTGTCCATTCCTTCAGTGGTTACAATTATTGCATAACCTTCATTGATGACTATTCCAGGAAAACTTGGATCTATTTCCTGAAGGCCAAGTCAAAGGTATTTGAGAGGTTCCGAGAGTTCAAAACTCTTGTGAAGAACCAAACAGGAAAAAAGATTCGGGTGTTAAGGACAGACAACGGGGGTGAGTACAATTCCAATGAGTTCATGGAGTATTGTTTGGTTGAGGGGATCAAGAAGGAGCACACTGTGCCCCATACCCCACAGCAGAATGGAGTTGCAGAGCGGAAGAACAGGACTATGGTTGGAGCAGCCAAGGCTATGCTATTTGATCAGGGATTACCACTATTCCTCTGGGCCGAGGCATACAAGACTGCAGTATACATTCAGAACAGGTGTCCCCACGCAGGCTTGGGGAGGAATACACTAGAGGAGGTCTTCATAGGCACTAGGCCATATGTGAGTCACATTTGCATATTCAACAGTGTCTACTATTGTCATGTTCATGCTGACAATAGAAAGAAGTTGGACCCTTCTGGAGAGAAGTGGTTACTTGTTGGTTACAATGAGATTTCGAAGGCATATAGAGTTTACATTCCTGCTCGCAGAGGATCATTGTGAACAGGGATGTCCAGTTCGATGAAGACAGGGCCTTGCGGAGATCTCTGGACTTACCAACAGAGCAGCAGTCAACACAGAAGTTGGGAGTCAAGTTGGAGGAGCCAGATGTACAGGTACATGTACAGGTATAGACACAGAGCACAAGTTCTAGTGGTCAAAAGGAGTCAGGTGGACAGGATCCTTCAATCATTGACTTGAAGGATGAGCTATAGCATGAGACGGATATCCAGCAGCCGCAACACTTTGACACTAGGCCAAGGCCTAAGTGGTTTAGATCCACAGTGCAGGATTCCAGGCAGGTAGATCCTCCACAAACATCTTTTAAACGGAGTGTACCACCAGAGAGGCTTAGTTATATGGCACTGATGACAGAGTTGATTAACTCTAAACCTTCCAGCTTTGGGGAGGCTGCACAACATGATGTGTGGCAAGACGTTATGGTTGAGGAGTATGACTCCATTATGAAAAACCAGGTATGGGAGGTTGTGTCGAGGCCACAAGGGAAAAAGGTGGTGGGATCCAAATGTATCTATAAGGTGAAGCATGCAGCAGACTGATGCGTGGATAAGTACAAGGCACGCCTTGTGGCTAAGGGGTTTTCACAAAAGGAGTGCATTAACTATGAGGAGACCTTCGCCCCTGTTGCCAGGTATTCTTCCATTCTGACCATTATCTCACTAGTAGCTGAGATGGGTTGGCGTGTCCATCAGATGGACGTCAAGACTGTCTTCCTCAACAGAGTAATAGAGGAGGAGATGTATATTGAGCAGTCAGAGGGGTTTGATGTGGGGAACAGGGAGACGCATGTATGCAGACTGCATCGAGCTCTTTACAGGCTCAAGCAGGCACCTCGAGCATGGTACTCGAAGATTGACAACTATCTACGGGAGATGGGATTTCAGCTGAGTGAGACTGACCACACCCTGTTCTTCTTGACAGGTTAGGTGCCTCTCACACTGGTCTTATATGTGGATGATCCATTTTTGACAGGAGATGAGAGGCTGATTGGAGACTGCAAGTCTAACCTTGCAGTAGAGTTTGAGATGAAAAACCTTGGACTGATGCACTACTTTCTGGGCTTGTAGGTTTGGCAAAGAGATGAATGCTTCTTCATTGGACATGGGAAGTATGCAGTAGAGATCTTGAAGAGATTTAGGATGGAGGATTACAAGCCTATGGACATACCTCTAGTTTCCAACTGGAGGAAGATTGATGCATCAGGATCAGACGGATTTGATCCTACCTTGTATCGTCAACTTATCAGATCGCATATGTATCTGGTCAACACTCAACCAGACATCAACTTTGCAGTCAACTCTTTGAGTCAGTTCATGGTGGACTCTCGAAGAGTGCATTGGACGGCTGCGAAGCTCATACTTTGTTACATCAGAGGTACAGTGGAGTATGGATTGGTTTATGAGCACAGGGGGAGTGTACAGTTAGCAGGGTTAACCAATGTTGACTGGGTAGGATGTGTAGAGGACTGGAAGAGTACTTCAGGTTGTTGTTTCAGCATTGGATCAGGGGTTGTCTCTTGGTTCAATAGGAAGCAGAAGTCAGCTGCATTGAGCTCGGCAGAGGCTGAATACATGGTAGCCAGCATGGCTGCTTGTGAGGGTATGTGGTTGAGGAAGTTACTTGCAGTGTTGTTCGAGTGTGAGCTAGAGGCTACAGTAGTTCACTGTGACAATCAGAGTGGCATCAGGCTATCAGAGAATCTAGTGTTCCATGACCGGAGCAAACACATAGACATCAGATACCACTTCTTGAGAGATTGTGTTCAGAGGGGAACCATTTGGTTGGAGTACATACAGACAGATGAGCAAGTGGCGGACATTTTCACCAAGGCACTTTGCAGACAGAGTTATGTGAAGTTTAGGGATAAGTTGGGGTTGCTACCGAATCCCTTCCTCGTTGAGAGGGAGTGTTAAACTAGTAGCAACAAGGAAGGTCTTCCTGCATGCATGTGTTCTTGCATGCAAAAAACTTAAATTAGGAAACTAGTTGTATTTAATTTACTTTTCCTAAGTTTACTTTGGAAAATAAATTAAAGTGATCTCAATTAACTTTAGTGAACCACTAGTTAAAGTGAAAGTGAAATTAGGGTTTTTGCTTTACCACTAGTTAAAGTGAAAGTGAAATGAAGGTTTTTGCTTTATCTAAAGTTATAAAAGAGAGATCAATTGGTGGAGAGAACACACACACTTGTATTCCGATAGAGACAGGATACAGACAAGGAGAGAAAGTCAGACAGAGGATTTAGCTGATTAGACGGAGGAGCGAGTAGCAAGATCATCGAGCTTCGTACAACTAGGTCGTACACTCACACAAGAGGGTGTTAAGGTTTAGCTAGGATTTTCCCAATAATTCTGCCGGGTGCTGCATTCGCCAGGTTTGGGTGAATTTGCAGTGATTGTAAAAGTTCCATATTTTCTCATAATAAAATCTATATTTGAATGTTGCGCCAGTTTTCCCATCTTGGGTTTTTTCAGGGGTTTCCATACCCAAAATAATAGTGTCAATATTGTGATGTGATGTTGTGATTTATTTCTCAGTTTTATATTCTGCTGCATATTGTAAAAGATATTCATGTGTGGTTATCAGTTGATATTTTGCATGCACTGTTTAGCCCTAGTTGAATATTGAAAGAAAATTTACATGGTATCAGAGCTCTAGTGAGCTAAATTTGGACAAAATGCACAAAGTCTAAATATGAAAAAAGTCAAAATTAAATAAAAAAGGGTGTGAAGGTGACATGGCATGTGGGCCATATTGAAGTGCGACTCCTCTTCCACATGAGTACGAATAAACTTTGGGATTAATTTTGAAGTGGTTATGATTTATTTCAAAGAGTGGGTGACGTCAACATGAAGACTTACACCAATGTGAGGATACGATGGTATGGAGTGTGGATCCCCCTCTCCATGTTTTAATTTGTTAAAACTTTGGTTGAAAACATGCATTGTTTATTGATACAAATGCATGGGTGGTGGAGAAGACTCGCACGTGAATAGAAGTGGGCCCTCAGGCTTGGTGGAGTTGGCAATGTTTTTGGCAATTAAAGCATTGGATTGAGTTGGAATTTGGTGGAGATCTCCTCCTAAATTAAGGCGAAGTCAACTCAAGCACATGATTGAGGTGGAGTTTGGTAGGTGACAACTCGTGTGATTGAGATATGCACCCCTCACTCATGGTTTTTAGCTTGTGTTATGTGTCATCTCATGAGTGGGATGGTAGGGGGTTTGGTGAGTGCGCACCTCTCTTGGAGAGGTGGCATCTCCTCCATGAAGATCAAATCCAATCAATCCCACAAAAGACTAACCTCATCTCAGGTTAACGTGAGCTCTTCTTCCAGTATTGATTTCCCCCTTTGGTGTTGAGTTTTGTTATTTAAGCAAGTTCTTTTGCCTCATTCTAGATGGAAGCAAGGAACGTCTGCTCATATGAGTTGTAATTGTTTATCTTTTGATAGAATAAAGTTGAGTCTTTGGAGGACAAATTTGTTGGTGTAATACTCTTTTATGGTGAATGCTAATTTTTAATCGAGGTGATATCTATTTAGTTATGTTTATGGCTCATGCAATTTTGAATATCTAGCTTAGAAGTTTGTATTCCAATCCATAGAATAGGCATTTGAATCTCAATTTGCTTATTTATGTGTAATCATTCAAGATCCAAGAGTTATACTTTGTAGTCGGCAATACTTGTATGCTTTTGGTTTTTTTGTGATTTCCATACTAGATTTGATCTTTGCATGAAGGTTTCTTGTGTAGCTTTGCAAATCACCGACAATGGAGTAAGATTGGAGCTCGGTTGCATCTTGTCTTCTTCATCGCTTCACTTTGGATCTAACTTGTTTACCATGCAAGCACCCTCCTCCTCAACCTTGTTCAAAGCTTGAAACTTGAGCTCTTCCTCTTCCTTCTCAACGAAAAAAGGACAAAAACACTCAACCCAAATCTCTCTTCTTTTAAATTTTTTTTTGTTTTTTTTGTTTGCAAGTTAAAAGTTGATCATTAAAGATTTGTCATTTTTCATTTTACTTGCCTCATTTAAGATCTAAGAAAGGGCCGGAATTTTACATCTTAAGGATTAGATCTAGTTTCCATTTGCTTTCGCATTTTGAGGTTAAACTTTGCAAAATCTTTTCCAAGTGTTGAAGGTGTAGATTATTAGTTTATTTTTCCATCTAACCCACTGATTTGGTATTGAAAGTTTGCTGGTTTTTAGCAGATATGCGAAAAAAGAGAATGATATGTTGCCGAAATTTTGAGTTTCAAGCCACCCGAAGCGTCCATATTCGATTTTTCCTTCCCCCTTCTTCATTCCCTTGCTATCCTAGCACTTTAGGGCCGTTTTTTACCCTTTTTTCAGGGCTCAAAGGGAACTGATTCTTTCAAAGCATTGTAAAAGGTTTAATAAAAAGAAAGTGGGACAAAGGCCTCCACACCCCCCTTCCCCCAGTTGGGGGAAGCCTGTATCGCCTCTTTTGCTTTCTTTTTCTGTTTAGTTTCGCATGCATAATAATTGTTTAGAGTAGTTTAGTTTGTTTTTGCTTTCATAAAAAAAAAGAAACACTTTGCTTAGTTTAGTTTTACTTCTGCATTCTTTGTTTTATATAAATTGCAAAAAGTAAAAAAGAACCAAAGCCTCTTGAATCTCACTGAAAAGTGGATCAAGGGCACTCTCTATCTGAGAGGTTTAATTTTTCAGATTAATTTTGTTTATCATTTTGTTAAGTAATAAAAGGAATCCAAAATCTCTTCAATCTCACCGAAAGGTGGATCAAGAGTGCTCTCTATCAGAGAGTTTACTGCTTCGTTTACTTCCTTTTGCATCGGTTTCTCGTTTTTTCAATAAATCTCTTGAATCTCGACATAAGGCGGATCAAGAGTGCTCTCTATCGGAGAGTTGTTGCAATGGTTCTTCTTCACATTTAATTAAAATCGGAATAAACATTTGTGCTACGCTGTGTATGCTCTACCCAGTTGGGATACCCAGAAGCAGCCGTAGATTTTTCCAATTATCACATTTTAATCCAAGTCACCCTAATAAAAGTAACCACCCAACAAAGATAAGTGAAAATCCGGCACTTCGGTTAGATTTTGTGTGGGCAAATTCTGCCTGGTGACGCTGGAACCACTGTACTTAGATCCTGGGGGCACCATTAGACTACATCCCTGGTTGGTGTAGTGTTGAACATGCCCTTGGGACTTTGGCAGCCAACATGTCCTTGTATAAAGCCACCGAAGCCTAAATTTCGGACATATCTCTAGTACCGCAAGGTATATCTTGGAGATCCCCTTTCCCTGTAATAACCAACTCACCTTTAAAAACTTACCAAGAAGCACTCGCAAAACAATCTCTTGCACCCTATCTAGCACTGGTCTATATTGCTTATTATCTGTTTAAAGTGTTGCATTGTTTAAATTATCTATTGATCCATATCATGAATGCTTTGTTTTAGCGGTGTAATTACAAGGTGATTATTCATTTCCATTGTTACTTGCAAGTGCTTATTTGGTTCAGTTTCTTGTAAGTGTTTATAAAAACTCCTAAACAACACCCATCCGCATCACGCACTACAATATATTTAAAAATAAGAACCTGAGCAACTCTTTTTTAGGGACTACCCCCCTTAGCTTCGTTAGGAGTTTGCCTAAACAGAGGAGTCGGGATTAGGTGACAGCTCCTGACTCTTTGCTTGCCCCCAAGGGTCGCTACCTCTCCCTTCTGACGAGAGACAGTGATTCGAAAGATTCTCGGCTGACGGTGTGCGCATTTGACGGGCAACACTTACTTGTATTAGTAGATGTGATTGGGTATATATAGTATTGACATTGGTGATCTTTATTTGGATGTCGTGGTAGACTGATAATTGAAAAGGTTAAATGGTCTCAGTGTTAAGGCCTTAGTATATGCTCATGAGTAGGGTTAGCCTTTGTACAACTTGGATCATTTTCCATTATGTCTGGCACCATCATCACTTGTCCTCCCATCCATCCGCTACTTTATGCTTGAAACAAATCCCTTAAATTAGATATGACTTGTGAACTTGAAGGCTTTCCCCCTATGTTTGGATAAGCCCCCATGTTTATTTGTGTCTCGGCTCTGAAGTGTGCGACTATGCTCTCAAACCTTTTGATCTCCTTCATATCCGTTGCCCCATATGTCTGAGTGCAGTATAGGATTGTATATGTCATCGAAATTGTTGAATATTGTAACTTCAAAGGATATTCAAAATGTATTTTACTGATGTTACCCAAGGGAGATGTTATTATTTCTCCAGCGGGGTGTTACTATTGTAATTGGTCATCATAGAGTCATGAGGTAAAGCCTCCATTGTAAGTCGGGTCAATAGTACCCTAATGAATATAATATAATATTGTATTGAGTCTTCCCAAGTGAAGTCGGCCCACTTAGTTAAGTGGGGCCGACTTGTTAGGTTAAAAGTCAAGTGACGAAAAGTGTATAAATAGAGATGTGTTCCTCATTTGAACACACACTCACTTGTGTATAGCACATAGGAAATATATATATATAAATGTTGGAAGGAGGCACACCTGTCTTGGGTCTTGTCTTGTACTTTTTATGCATCTTATACAGAGAAAGTTTTGCTAGGTTTTCTTCCCCATGAGGGTTTCCCAAGATAAATCTTTGTGTTCTTTTGTGTGGATGTGCTTGTCTATCTTTCAGTGATCATTTTGCTTATGATTATGTTATTATGATGCTAAATTTTATAAGATCTGATATAACCATTAAAAACTTAACATGGTATCAGAGCTACCCTGAAAGAAGTCTTTGTGCAGCTGAAACACAGCTACGACTACATCTATTGAAGATTAGGGCTTCATGCTTGAAAACCCTAGAAGGCTAAAACTAGTCATGCTGGGACTTTCGCTATATCTCGAGATTGGAGATGGATTAGGAGCCGAAACATCTATAGGCTAAAGATGAAATCCTGATGTACCCTGTGTAAAAGTTTCAGCCTCAGATTCGCTATAATCTAGGAGATATGATTCCTCCAAATCAGGGTTCCAACCTTTCCCTATTAGATTTTTATCATTCAAGCTAGTATTATCTTAGGATCTTTAACTAAGAGAATAACAAGAACAACCATCAAACACAAGAGACAATATACACAAAGATTTTCCTCGGGGAAACCATAAAGGAGAAAACCCCGCAACTTCCTCAGAGATAGAATCAGCACCAAAAGTAAAACCCAAAATAGTAAGATGATCTCCCGACAGCAGTAGTCTCTCTCTCTTGTCCCAACAACTTCTTCTCTCGCTCATGTGCCCCAGTGAGTGAGTGTGTATGTGATGAATAGAGAGGCTCACTCTCTATTTATATTCTTTCATTCACTTAATGTCCACTCCAACATGTCAGCCTCACTTAACAATTACTTACTAGAGCCGACATCTCTAGGAGAGTCTAATAACCCTAGTGCCCCACAACTTGTGGGGACTTTGCCCCTCCGATCAACAAGGAGGGCTATCCTTAACACAATGGTGGGGACTATTGCCCCGACTTACAATAACTCACCTAGAGTCAACTTCTCTAGGATAGTCTAATAACCCTAGGTCCCCACAACTGCGGGGACTTTAACCCTTGATCAATAAGAGGGTTACCCACAATGACTTGACATGACTTGTTTACATTATTGAATCTCCCGATAGGCACATCAAGGCATGATATGACTTCAA
Source organism: Pseudotsuga menziesii (assembly GCA_001517045.1). Lineage (NCBI taxonomy): Eukaryota > Viridiplantae > Streptophyta > Pinopsida > Pinales > Pinaceae > Pseudotsuga > Pseudotsuga menziesii. Next base: position 276,020 of record LPNX010204080.1, on the reverse strand, counting down.
TACATTACAGACACTTCCCAGAATAAACATTGGAGTACATTACATAAGATATACAGGTGAATACATTCCGAAGTTGCAAATACATCAACACTCCCAAGATTCAACCTTAAACAAGTGACCTAGGAAGATTTGCTATATCTCGGGCTACGAAGGTCCAAATGAAATTTCGCAAGATATTCCAGATAGGGCACAGACTTTACTTTCTGTGGTAAAAGTTTTAGACCCCGAAGGTGAAACAGTGACATGTGGAAGTCCGTACAAGTTCGTTATGCTGAACAGTCCTAAAATAAGTCACCTTGGGAAAATTCGCATAAGTCCCAATTGGTGAAACCAATTATGCTCTAACCTGTGTTGGAAAGAAGACAAAATAGGATACCCCAGTAAGAAGTTACAGACACAGAGGAGCAGTAATTCTAGAGATACCGTAGAAACAATATCAGGGAATTCTGTAGAAGAAATTGAAGAAAACTAGGGCATCATATATTTTGCAGTCCTTATCACAGTTTTTGGAAAATGAGTATGTTGCTCAGTTTGCCTTTAGGCGCATATTTCTATCCAATTAGATCTGAAAGATACCTAAGTTGAAAAATTAGGGTTTCTCTGTCAAACCCTAGGTCCACCAAAAGCAGCATTCCAAAAAAGCTTTCAAGCAAGCATTAGATTGAAGCAATCTCATTGGTCAAAGGAGGAGTTGCAGATCCAGAAGGAGATGAAGACAAAGCACAAGAACAAGTCTTCCAAACAAACAAAGATAAGTATTTGAATTGTCTTTCCTGTATATGTTGTGTAATATGCATGATAGAATGTTTGCATTAATGACAATATACTACTAGTATGCATGTTATGGGTAAGTAGTCCATGGTGCTATACAACTCTCCATTGCTACTTATCTAGAATGAAACATCTTTGCTGACATATTGGATTAGTGCACAATCTCAATGATGTTATGGTAGAGATGGAAGGCATATGGAAAGTTTCCGTGAGATATGAATGAATTTTGTATTGGCTAAAATAGTTGCATGATGCATAAGAATTTGTCATCATGCATATGTCCTATGAAATGGTTCTAACCATGTAATTGATGCATTTGACTTGTAAGAAAGGTCATGTACAACCGCCCACAAGAAAAGGAGGATGAGACTTGTTTCGAAGAACAAGTGATGAAAATTCAAGATTCACTCCAATAAACATGAACCTGAAGCTTCTAGGGTCAGAGACACCATGATGGAAGAAAGAGCTTCAAAAGAATATAAGATAGCGGTAGATCCACCTTGAGAGATGAAGACCACCTTGGGCACGAGAGATAACTCAAGAAGAAGAAAAGTATGGTGGGACTTCCAAACCAAAGTAAGAGGCCTTGGATACACTCTAGTTATGTGGCACAGTTGAGTGACATCATTAATGAAGACCCTTCCAACTATGGAAGAGGGCATGATCAAAGATTAACAGTTGATCATGGGGAATGATGTCTAGGATATGGTTCTGAGACCTGATGGGAAATCTGTAGTGTCTTCCATATGGATCTACAAGAACAAGTGTACAAAGCAAGGTTCGTGGTTTGTCTCTGAAAGAATAGACTATGGTATGACATACTCTATTGACCAGACACACTTCTCCAGTAAAGTAGAAGTATATATCGAGCAAAGAACCACCTGTGCAGAATAGGCTTTGTATGAGCTCAGAAGGCACCCATAGATAAAAATATCCAGGAGCTGAAGATCACCTAGAGTGATGAATATCTTAACCTTTGCTACAAGGTTGAAGATGGAAACCTATAGAAGACAACAAGCTCACAAATTGGTGCAAGATGAACTTTTCAACAAAGTTCAAGATGAAGGGATCGTGGTATCCTATGTCACATGGTTCGAGTTCGAATTCGAGTTCGACGACCTTGAAATTCGATTCGAATTCGATTTTTTTTATGAAGTTCGGGATGAGGTTCGGCATTAGGTTCGCCAATATAAAAAAATTTCATATATATAATAATATATATAATAAAATATACAATAAAACAAATGAAGAAAATATATCAAATTTTATCATTATAATTTATGTTCAATGCTGCAACTTGCAAGTTGCAACCTCGATTATTTAATAATTTATGTTATGTCCTGTCCTGTCATTTTAATATGATATGATATTATAAGATTCATCATATTTACTGCAAATCCAAGAGATTGATTAAGCGATCGGTAACGTTCAGGAGCCGTGATTTAGAGGCTTATATACGGGAATTTATGATTTAAAAAAGAGAATCTTAACAGTAACATATTCAGTTCATACAATATCTAAATTGATCAAAGTCAATACTGCTGCTTCTTTGTCGTGGCCTGCGTAACTGAATTCTATTAAATTCAATGCCGAGTCTCTATCGTGGCAGGGCATGCACACATGAACGTGTAATTTCGCTTTGAAGCAATCTCAATAACTAAATATATAATCACCGATTCACCGCCACCGGCTCGATTAATTGGATTAATTGGCTAGTTTTTTTAAGGTTTCAAGCTATGTCAACTGTGGGCTATGGAAATGCATTGAATGAGCAGTAACAATGGTATTATTTCTATTTCACGTGAGTTAAAGTCGGCATGGCTGTCGTTGAACGGGTTTGTCTGCGAAATTTGAGCCCTGCATATTTGACTTGAAATAATCTCAACATATTAAAATGACAGGACAGGACAGAACATAAATTATAATGATAACATGCGGCAACCAGCGAAAGGACAGAACTTGAAATTCGTTTTGAAATTCGATTTGAAATTCGTTTGAGATTCGCTTTAAATTCGATGAAATTCGAGTTCGATATGGTTCGATTCGATTCGCCTTGAGGTTCGGCATTGAAATTCGCCGAACCTAAACGAATTGCAAATTTTTTTTGGAGTTCGGCGAATTTCGAACTTCAAGCATAAAATTCGCCGAACCCTGTGACATAGGTGGTATCTAGTAACCTGAGATGGATACATAGTAGGAAAGGATGCTATCTATCACTCCAGTACAGAATGCAGAGGGAGGATGATGCTCCGCTTCAAGGGGAGTGACTACAAAAGATCTCTGAGTTCGACATGATACGACAAGATGGACAACTCCCTGTTGGACTAAGGCTTTACCAAGAGTAAAGTGAGCTCCAACCTTCAAGGTTGAATGCGAAAGACTGAGATATGTCGATGACCTGACAGAATGAACTCATGACAGATGCAGTGATGGAAGAACACCAGAATGATGTTTAGTATATAGTACCCAAACCAAAAAGCAAGAGTCTAGTATCGTCCAAGTGCATTTGCAAGGTAAAACATGTTGCTGATGGAAGTAAGTCAAGATTTGTGGCTAGAAGATTCTCTCAAAAAGAGGGGATTGATTATGAAGAGACAGTTGCTCTAGTAGCAAGGTACACTTCCATCAGAACCATCATGGCACTTGCTTCCATGATGAAGTGGATCTACACCAGATGGATGTAAAGACAACCTTCCTGAATGGTATGATTGAGGAAGAGGTTTATATCTAATAGCCACAAGCATTTAAAAGTCAAAGACAGAGTAACTCATGTATTTATGTTGAAAAACGCTCTGTATAGACTGAAGCAAGCTCCTAGAGCTTGGTATGGAAGAATAGATAGCTTCTTAACAAGCTTGGGATTTGCCAAAAGTAAAGTTGATCCTAACCTTTACCTTAAGGTTATGATTGATGAACCTGACATACTATTGTTGTATGTGGATGATCTATTTTTTACTGGAAATGAGAAATAGATCACAGATTGCAAGAAGAAGCTAGCTGAAGAATTCAAGATGAAAGATCTTGGATTGATGCATTATTTCCTAGGGTTGGAAGTGTGGCAGATCCCAGAAGGAATCTTTTCGAACGAGGGAAAGTATGCTGTGGAAATCTTAAGAAGATTTGATATGTTGGATTGTAAAGTCATGGCCACACCCATGGATACCAACATGAAGTTGTTGTCTAATGAGACATCAGAGTTAATGGATATGACTTGGTACAGACAGATTATTGTTTCATTGATGTATCTGACGAATACAAGGCCAAATATATGCTTTGTTGTGGACACCTTGAGGCAGTATCTAGTCAAACCTAGATATGTTCACCTGATAGCTACAAAGCATATGATGAGGTACCTAAAAGGTACGATAGACTTGGACTTTACTATGGTAGAGATCATGACTACAGATTATATGGATGTACGGATTCAGATTGGGAAGGAAGTGCCGCAGACAGGAAGAACACCTCAGGTGGATGTTATTGTCTGGGATCCGCCATGATCCCATGGTTTAGTAAGAAACAGTTCAGTGTTGCTCTCAGTACAGCTGAAGCAGAGTACATTGCAGCTTGCTCCACTAGTTGGGAAGCGATATGGCTTTGAAAAACTGATGTCAAGACTATTTGACATGGAGTTGGATACCACAGTGATTCTTTGTGACAACTAGAGTTGCATAAAGATGACAAAGAATCCTGTGGGATATGGTACTGAAGGGAGACATAAAACTCCAATATGTGAGTACCAATGAGCAAGCTGTTGATGTGGTGGCCAAGCTTCCGTGACAAGCTTGGTGTAGTTTGAAAAGACTTTTCTCGCAAGGAGGAACAATGATGATGATACTACAGACTTTCCTCGCAAGGAGGAACAGTGAAGATATGGACCCTTTTCATAAAGGAAAAACAGGTCGAAGATATGAACCCTTCTCAAAAAGGAGAAACAGGTCGAAGACATGGACCCTTCTCGAAAAGGAGAAACAGGTCGAAGACATGGACCCTTCTTGGAAAGGAGAAACAGGTCGAAGATACAAACTCTCTTCGAAAAGGAAGAACAGGTCGAAGATATAAACCCTCCTCGGACAAAGGGGGAATAGGTTGATAATATGAATCCTCCCGGAAAATGGGGAGTGATGATAAGACTGACATCAATGATGGAATGACAGTGATGCTCCAACATGAAAGAGGCCAAGTGCGACTGAAGATGCTGACAAGGTTTGACATTCACTTGTGGACGATAGTATCCTCTCTTGAGGATGGCAGGGATAACACTCTGTTCATGAGAGTGGTCCTTACTAGCTAAGGATGGCCCTGCAGATATTACTCTTGCATGGAGAGTACCCACATTCACTTTTGGATGATAGTATCCTCTCTTCAAGACGGCAAGTATAACAATTTGTTAATGAGAGTGGTCCTCACTAGTTAAGGATGGCCCTACAGATGTTACTCTAGTAAAGTTGAAAGAGGCCGACATCACGCATGGAGCAATCACGCATTTTTGGCAGATGATTACATTTGTGGTCGATTTCATATTGATCATCTGGCATATTCGATTACATGGAGTGTTGGAGCTTTTTTACACCGGGATATCTAAATCATGAAGTTGTGAGTTGATTTGTTTTATCAAAATCATGAAACTTGGCTAAGTAGTGACACAAATGTGTTTGGGGTGGCTTATGTTCAATAAACCGTGATCTACGGATGATATTGTCCACCATTGTATCAATCTGCTAATTGAATCAATTGGCAAATGATTAAAAGAAATCCACGCTGTTTTCACTATCAGCCAGCGGCTTGGTGGTATCTTCATGGCCACGTGGAATGTTTTTTGAGCTTCTCACGGGTAGTTCAGCGTTGTCCATTGATCGCCATCTCCTTAGCGGCTGTTTGCACTAGTTGTAGATTGTAAACCATAAAACGTGATCACCTTATCACTTGCAGCCGTAAGTCTGAACGTGGCACTCTTCTTCACATGGCCTAGATCCATGATCTCGTTTGACAGCTGAGCAAAGTTACATGGGATTCGACTCTTGATTGAAGGCGTCCTTATTTTGTAGGGATTTGGAGCAGCTAGCATTGCCATCTGTTGACCCGCAATTGGCAGTTGTTCACTCAGAGTTCCATCTCATGGTTTTTCAACTTAGTTAATGGGCATCTATATTTTTCATGGGCATTCAGCGATTAGTCAGCCGCCAATGCATTGGCGCAGGCAGAAAAGCTAGCAGGTGTAAATTCCCGGAAATTTGAAGCGATATCCTATAGTCTAACTTAGATGACCATCCACGTGTCAACTTTTGATGGGCATTTTTAAAACCAGGGAGTCGTAACTTATGTTTGGTTGTCCACGTTGGGATCGATGGGCAAGTTCCTTTTAAGTAATGTCTTAGACTTTAGTGGAGAAAAAGGTGGATCTACCCTTTTCTATTATCATTTTATTTTATATTTTGTGTTCCTCTTTTTTGAAAAAGATTAAGAGGTTTTTGGGCCTATAAAAACGCCAACCTCCTTCATTGAATGGGGTGGAAAAATTGGGATGATTCTTTCCCCAAAGTTTAATAAGAAAATCATCTATAGGTGTTTTTGGATGTTTAGTTGAGCACTCTCTTTGATGTGTGGCATGAACTATGGAGCTTCAATGAATGGGTGATTGTTGCTAGAAGCTATTTTTCTTTTCTATGTTTGCGTTGGAGACAATAAACAGATGTTATCATCTTATTGGAAGGAGAAAATCCTCAGCAGTTGTCAGCCTTTTCCCTTTGTAAGCATGCATACACAGGCATTGATGTTTACATTTAATCTAGTTTGATTGTGTAGTATCGATCTTTTGTTTGCATAGCACATCTTCTGCAGTTAGGAAGAAGTAAATCTAGTAGCCGCACCACTGACTAATCAGGGTTTTCTCAATCATGCGATCTCTCCCCTTTAGTCACATATGACACAAGGCCCTCGTGAGTTCTCCTTTTGACTCCATTTTCTCCCTTTGATGTATTGGCACTGGTCTATTTGTGAGGATTGATTTTTCCCTCTTTCCCATCACTCATTCAATTTATACCTATACTACAACCATTTCTCTAAGGCAACCTCTTCGTTTCACATGGTCCATCATTGCATCTACCTTAGTGATTCTAACCTTAGGGAAGCCCCCCTTGAGTTAGAGAAGAACCAACCTGAAGCGAGGAAGAGAGGAGTGTGGTCATAGTGGTTGCTCTTTTCGCAATTGCCATCGGGTCAGTGTGCCTACTTTTGGGTTTTGACACATGTGCATCAGTAAGGAGCGGCAACGGGATGCTCATTTTTACACTCAGAGCATCCTCTTTACCCTGGGACCCACTTTTCCCATGATCTGGGTGACTAAATTGTCCCGTATGGCATTATTTCTCTATCGATGCGACGAAGTGGCAAAAAAAGGATAAAATGCGACAAATTGTTGTAAAGTAAAAAGTCAAATCCGATGACTTGGAAAGGGTGGCAAATTGTTTGTTAGGGAGGGGCGAATGAAACTTTGGATTGAGGCGTCATTATTCATTGATATATGAGCTAGCAAATAAACTAAAGTTTAGATTCACGCCCCCTCTTGTGGGCCTCACGTGTGGTCTGCATGGCATGTTTTTATTTGCGTGGAGTGATGTGGGATGGGAACTAGACTTCATCCTAAATCAAGGCGAGTTCAACCCATAATTCAAGCATGTGATTTCGTGATTGATTAGGTAAGTGACGAATGGTTGAAGTTTGGAGAGTGCTCTCCACCTCTTGAGCCTTCACGTCATGCTATGTGGCGAACAAGATTTGGTTGGTAAATCATTTGGATGGGGGCACATCTCTCTTATGAGAGGTGGCGCATCCCTTGGAGTTACACTCCACTTTAACTCAATCAACACTCGACTTCATCTCAAGACTACTCGTCATCATCTCTAATTGTTTGATGCGCCCCCCTAGGGTTCTAAACTCTATAAAGGCAAGTCTTTGATCCTTCATTGAGGATGGATGCAAAGAACCTATGCCCGATTGTAATTTTGTTTATCTGATTAATGAAAGTTGAAGAATTTGGAGGTCTACCTTGTGTCATTGGACGAATGTTATGCTAATGAAGTGATATTATATTGTTTAAAATTGCTCTTGCTTAATCTGTGTTGATATATCTAGCTTAGAAGATCAGTCATGATACGTCGAGTAAGCATTTACAATTGTTAAGTTGCTTGGTTATGACTTGTATTTGAAAAATATAGGAATAACCAACTATATTCAGTTGTATTGAGGTTCTCTGAGTTTTTCTTCTTCAAACATACTAGATCTAATCCAATTTTTGCAAGAGTGGTTTCAGAGTTTTGCAGGTCACGAAATCTAAAGGAAGTGTTGAACTAAGTTGTCTCTTCTCCTTCTTCGACATCCTTTTTAGAAGCTAATCTTTGTTGCAGGGATTCCAAAGCCATTAGCAAAGGATCAAGCAAGGGCTTGAAGTGTTCATCCATCTCCTAAAAATCTAAACTCTATTTTTCTCGGATACCTTGTTTTAAAGGCTAATCAAGTAGATCTATTTTCAAAAGTTTATTTTCTTTCAATCTACTTACTTTAGCATATTAAGAATATTTAGATCTAAAAAACGCTTTCAAAGCTTCATATCTCCATTAGATCTAGGCTATAAGGCTGGTACTTGCACTTGGTAAATTTTCAAATTTTTTCTAAGTACCAAAGTCCAAAAAAATTTATTTATTTTTTGTGCATACCACCATCTTCTAATCATATTTGCTTGTTGGTTTTGCAGGTTTAGCGAAAGAATAGAGAGGTATGCTGGCGAAATTTCACTGAAATCAGGCCATCCAGGGGTCCTTTCTTCCCCTTTTCAATTTCCAACGTTGTAAACCCTTGGATCCAAGTGGTAATTCTTTAAGCATTGTAAATAATCATCATAATAAAAGAGCAAGTGGGATTGCGGTTCCCACCCACCTTCCCCCATTTGGGGGAAACCTGTATCTGCCTGACTTTCTCATTTGTTTTTTGTTCGCACAGTACTTAGATTAGGTTTATTTGATTGATAATAAAAGTAGATTAAGTAAATGCTTACTTTCATTTTGGTTAAATTGAATACTAACCCAACAACGATATACCAAACTACCCGCAAGGGAAAAAGATTTTTGTTGATGTAGTAATGAAACAACTTGTTCCCTTCAAGTCTTTCTGCATCTTGTTTTATTGCAAAGTTGGAATTTACCCCCCTTGACTTCCCGAGTACGGTCATTAACCTGGAAAGAGATCCTTGGGGATTAATAATCAAGACCAATATTACACTAAAATCCTTAAAATAAACCAAGGCCTCCCTTCCCGTATGCTCTACACCATCTGCGGTTCGTTCGATCTAGAGAGGCTATATCAGAAAGGAAGTCAGGTAACTAGTTTAATTCAGTTCACATCCCAATAAATATCCCAAGGTGAAAATCCAATGCCTCGATTTAATCCATTGTGGGGAAAGCTCACAAAGGAAGTGGAAACCACTGGATAGTGACCTCAAGATACCGTTAGGCTACACCCTCGTTGGTGTAGTGTTGGACACATCCCAGAGAGTCCGATCCAACCCACATATTCTTCACGTGGAACCACATCGGATAAGGGTTTTAAACATACTCCTCGTACCGTCAGGTATATCTGGAGTCCCCTTCCCCCCTGTTTAATCCACTCATCTAAATCCACTTTTAACTTAAAGCGAACCAAGAGACATTTGCAAAACACTTTATGTTTTTAACAACACTATTATATTTGACTCCATTGGCACTGATCTACATTTACAACAATACTCTTCATTTGCATATTATCAGTGTATTGTTGTTGCTTAAACCTTATATGTTGATGTTAATTTACGTTGTTGAATTACTTTTCATATTTGCAAATATCTTGATTCAGTAATTTGATTCTAAACAATTCCTAACAACCACTTCATCTATAACTAATAAACTTCAAAAGCCTTAGAAACTATTTCGTAGGGACTACCCCCCTTGGGTCCATTAGGAGTGGCCTAAATGGAGGAGTCATGATCAAGTGACAGCACCTGACTCAAGACTTTCCCCAAGGACACACCAAGTAGCTTGAAGTTTTCTACTGCGCTTCCCCCCAGGTGTGTGTAAGGCGGCAACAAGCCTGAAGAAAATCAATACTTGAAATAAACAACAAGTGAATTATGAAGTCTTGCATTGACAGGCAAGCAATGTTATCAAGGGATGCTTGTTACAGTCTGTAGTATCCTTCTAAGCACTTTATCCATATGTGAGACCTCCATTCCCTAGTGTTTGTTTGTCCAACACATATCACTTTGGTTCCCATGATTCCCTTAATCTCCAAAGGTGCATAAAGTCTATCCAATAAGTCAATTCTTCACTTACCCAAACCTTGTTTTATTCCACCTCACCTAGGATAGTGAAAAATGATCTATTTTGTACATTGGGATGAATGTGAAAATGAGTATATGGTTTGGACTTCACTATTGCTATGAAACTGATTTAGTTAGAAGTCTTGTTGATATGTTTATTGAGTTGATCCACCATTGTTAGACGTTGTGAATACTTTTAGTCTATTACTAATGCATTTAAGAAAGTACTACTAATACCTCATGCATGCAGAAAGCTTCAATTTGTGCTTAGTTACAGTTTTTTATCAGTTTTGACCCGGTCAACTCCTTTGACTTGGTCAGTGGGCAAGCCCCGTGTTGGGATATTGCTACAGGTGTTCAAATGATTATTCTAGTGCCTTTGGAGGCCAACCAGACAGTTCCATCTTGTAGCTTATAAAAATTTGCCCATTATCATCACTTTTATAAAGTCAACAAGCAAATTTTTAATTTTACATGGTGGAAAATATTTATGGATGATGTTACAGGTTGATCCATGGTGTATTTGTAGTGAGTCCTAGTGGATTTGGCATCTCTGAGTTTATTGGTGCAACCAGATATTCATTTCAGGCAAAGGAAGAAGCTATTTTGGGCATGTTAAGTGTTTACAGAGCATTTCAGCAATTTAATTACAAATTATCAAAATGACCATGGCATGACAAGTAGAACGAAGAATAAGTGAATGACAAAGTTATAATTTGGGTATTTTTTGAATAGCTCCAGAGAGGTTCCAGGTACACTTACACATGGTTTCATCATCATCTGGCATCACACTTCATTGTTCTCTCCTCCAGGCCATTCGCCCTCCTTAGAGAGGGCAACGCACTTTTGGATGATCTACTTCGTGTTTATCTTATGTACCAAGTAAAATGTTGTAAAAAGTCCCTAGGTGTCAAGTTGTGGCCCGTAGGTGTCTTATCTTATATTTCATCATTGACTATCATGTATTTGGGTGTTATTAGGCAACTCGCCCCCCTCTTATGTCTAGTTGATCCATGTGAGTGAGAGTGTAATCTCAACCATCTATTAAAAAGTTGGTTAGGGATTTGGTCTCTCTCAAAACTATTTAAAAGACAAGACCCCTTATTGTTAAGGGACTTTAGCTCTTGGATTGAAAGAAATAGATTTTTATGGCACACCTGTGAATTCTCTGAGAAGTTTGTGACACTTGTAGCTTCTAAATCTCTTAGGGCACTGAATATTTATTTTCTTGNTCTCTCTCTCTCTCTCTCTCTCTCTCTCTCTCTCTACGACTTCATTGAACAAGGGGTTTTCTTGTGTCGAGTTTGCTTAACATTCAATTCTAGTTTATCCTTGTTTCTCTTGCATGCATTTCTTCTCTTCTAGATTTCAATTCAATCACAATTTTAGTTTTACTTATTGTGTTGGTTGTAATTTGCACGGGGGGCGCACGGGGCAATTTCTGAGTATCAACCGAGAGTGGAATTTACTTTCAAGTTGACAATGTTGGACAAGGGGAAACATCTCATGGCATCTCTTAGTTCCAGGTAAGTCAAATCTCCATTTTCTATTTGTTCTCTTTACATTCCCTTGTCTGCAGTAATACAATGAACTAAAACCCTCATTTGTAGTAACTATAAAAAATCATTCCCATCACACCAGTTAGAAATTGAACTTTCCATCACTTGGGTTTTCTTGGTTAGTGTCTTGGCATCCTAAAACTCCTAGGGCATCACCTTTGAATACTCCATTGCCCATTTCTCAAGGCATTGACTTGGATAGGCAAGTCACATTTGTGGATTTGGAGGGTTATCTTGTGTTGGGTGTGATTGTTTTATGCTTGATAATTAGTCTAGTTGTCATATCTTTCATCAAGAAATTAAATGAAGTGTTAGGAAGCCTTTAACTGTGAATCCAACCTCTACTCCGGACACTTCCAATTTGCATATCTCAGTCCTCCCAAGGTAGCGACTTGGCTATTTTTCACCTAGATCACTATATTTAACTTCACTTCTGATAAATTATCTTTCTGGGTTGTATTTCAATCATTGTAAAACTCTCATCAATCCTTTAAGAAACCTCAATCAATAGCCATCCTTTTGATCTAGGGTTTGACCTCAAGGTATCTTACATTAAATTGTTATATTAGGATCTGGTATCCTATTAATAAGTCTTTCCCACAAGGTTAGACTAGGGTCTACCCCTTAGCCATCCTTAGGCTTAAAGTGACGGGAATCTTATTTGGAGTGACAACCGATCCATCCATGGAGAGCTGGATCCTTGAAGGTCACCTCTTTAGCTATCTATCCCTCCCTACCATCCTGGAAAGGACATTCATTTTGAGTTGGCTACAAGTTGTGTGATAACAGGTCCATGTGCCTTGGATGTGCCTAGTTGGAGACTTCCAAATATTCCAGTGATATAATATCTCTAACCCTCATTGACACTTAGAATGTTTTCTTATATAATGATGTTTGCATGAGATGTTACATTTATGCTCATATAATGATTCAAGAATCATAACACTTATTCAGGATCCCTTTTATTCTGCCTGATTGCCTGAGACTGCTTAGAATTAATTTGAAGGATGTTTGCTGCTGTTTTAGAGTATAACCAGGGATGCTGTAGGTGACCATTTGAGGACTGTATCACCAAAAATGCCCAGAAATGGATGTACTATGCCCAGATTGCCTCGGACAGGCCCAGACTTGATGAAACACCCCTCTTTTTGCTGATACTACAGGATTAGGGCGTACCCATTCAAAAATGAGGGGAACACAATCTATATAATTTCATCTCACCTACATACCCAATTGAAAATTAACTTTTTCAACTTGTTATCAAACTTGTACCTCTTAACCCTAGTTACCAACATGCATGCATCACATCCAAAAGCATTCAAATGAACAACATAAAGTTTCTTGCTAAACCATGCTTCTTCTGGGATGAGAGCTTTAGGAATGCTCAGTGATTGATTGTTGAGGTATGCCACTGTCTTCACAGCTTGAGACCAATATGAATTGTCAAGGCCAACAGTTTCCATCATGCACTCAATCTTTTCTTATAGAGTTATGCTTTTCCTCTCTACAACTCCATTATGTTGGTGTGCGTATGGGGATTGACCTTTGTCTAAGGATGCCTTCATTCTACATGATCACTCATACTCCTTGGATCAATATTTCCCACCATTGTCACTCAGGGCTTTCAATGCTTCTCAACCTGTTATGCCTCAGAGTGCCTGATGCTCATCAAACCAAAGATTTTTGTTTCTAAAAGAGGCCAAAACTGTATCTGTCAATGCATATTTTAACCTTATTGCAGCATTGGATGCATTAAGGTAGTTGCTTCTCTATTCGTACATATATGAGTTTCCATTTTGTCCAAATATAATGGTTTGTGTATTTCCTCGAAAAAAGGATGTCTTGTAGTGTAGGTTTATATCATTAGGGTGGAGATTTATGATGTTTATGGCCATAAATCATTCCACAAATGCAAGGATAATCCACTATGAAATAGGCATCTATACACGCTAATATTATAAATGTTTTTCATCCCCTTATGCTTATGTTTCAAGTCTGGAGACTAGGTTCCCAACAATGGGCACCATCTTACCTAGGCAAGGGATGATTGCATGGTGAGGAATCTAGTATGAAGAACTGATCGAGTGTAATAAGTCACTCTAGTTGTTTATGAATAAAATGATGCACATCGTCCAATAGAAAACAATTCAAGGGATTTACTTAAGATCCTACTTATAATAATTCAAAGCTTTTTAGATCTTTCTCCACATTGTGACCACTTGTTTACTAATGCTTCAATGAATATTTCTTAAATCGGTTATGATGTCCAGGCATTAAGCATTTCTCTACTATGGTTGATACCTCAAATTTATTGGTGAATTTTAACTCATGAAAGACGGAAATATCTTGCCCCACAAAATGACTTGAACTATAAGAAAAAATGAATTATGGTGAAATCTGTAGCTAAAAGCATCACAGTAGCAAATAAAAATAAACATACCTCCATTGCGATGGCATTACATAGGAGCAATGTCACAAGAAGCTGATGTTGTTTTTTTACTACCGGTAAGATGGCACCTACAATGAAAAAATCACTACTAAAAAGTGAACTTCTGACCAAAATTGTCAATATGAATGTCAAACAGGTTACAAATGAATCAGAAAACACCATCATGAATAAAAAAAACATATCGTTAAGATTGTTAACAATAATATTGTAGCACCAGAAACCCGAGACAAGAGATCAATAATTATATTCATTAAAAAATCAAGTAAAGATTTAGATAATATGTTTCTCTGAGAACTAAACGCAGTTGGTTTCAAACTCATTACTTCTTTGAGTTTTATATCAAGCGATATAAATCATGAAGAGGGCATAGTTGGGGTGGTTTTCCTTTTTTCCTGTTTGTTTCAGTCTACAACACTTACGCAAGGAGTCTATACATGTCAGAGGTGTGTGTGGATAATTTTACAATAAGATGAGTTTGTAAGGGGGTTAGATAATATTTATGCTGCCAACTCCTGCCAAGAATTGCAAATATGGGCACCAATCCATTGGTTTGAAAAAATGCTTTTGTTTTTCTTTATCTTGTTGGAGTGTTCTTGCTTGAGGCAACATTTTCAAGCACTTCTTCCCTGGTACAATTATGACAACATTTACCAATCGGTTTTGCTCTTCTCACACCATGGAAAGCAAAGCATACTGTCTTTCAAGTCATTGCAGAGACTGCACAGTCAACATTAGGTTCAGTAAATAAAATTTAACAAATAACTTGATGCATTGATTCAGTTTCCTAAAAAGCTATTAACATAGCTACTCTACAACTTGGACTCTCTTTGAGTTAATCCATCCCTCCTAGTAGTGGTGGGTTGTGTATTTGATTTAGTTTGTGTATTACTGTCTACAAATGGCCAAATTCAACCCATGGAACTATAAAAGATACAAATTTAAGAATGAATCAATATTAGGTGTGCAAAAGCATCTCCAAAAGCAATATAGTAAGAGGAGAAGAGAGATAAATGAGAAACAAAAAGGGTCATAAAGAGATGAGAGAAAGCTTGAAGAAGCCATAAAAACGAGATGGATGACAACCAGAGAGATGTCCTAAGCCAAGATTGATGTCATCTTGTAGCCCTCTTAGCATCTAAGGTCAAAATGAAGTTGGCAATGAGCTTCTTGTCATCCATCGGCTAGATGTTAGGGAATCTACATTCCCTAGCCAACCCCATGATGGAGATTTGGTATCAAGGACTCTTGTGACAAGAACATCTAGTAGCTGAAAATATTATTTATGAGTTGAGAACAATCAATCCAAGAGGACCTATCAATGTTTTCAGGATCGGACTGGTCATCAAACCGGCAGAGCCCAAAAATTTGAACCAAAACAGAATTGGAAAAAAACTGGAAAAAGCCCAGACCAAAAATCCAGTCAACCAAAAACTACATAAAATATTCAAATTTTGTAAAAAAAACATATATATTCATGTGCATCCATATGTATTCAAACCATTATACACAAATATGCAAAGTTTCTCATGTATATAGCAAGTATGGGTGCATATAACCAAAACAACACCGAGTGCAATTCATCTCTGAACCAAAATACATCAACAAAGAGGCTCTAAATGGCCCCTAGAGTCCAAAAATAAGCATAGTACTAATTAATAACTTTAGTCTAGTGTCTACAATCTGATCATATGGTACTACTAGTCTAGACTCTAATTGTGCATAGTAGACACCTTACAATTTTGATGAAACCTCCTAATCCAAACATTAAAAAAAGTTTAAAAAAACTTCACATGCCTAATAAGTAATTTTGCTTGAGTGAAAGGTACATTTTTACTAAGGTCATGATAAAGGAGTTAAACAATCAACACCACCAACATCGAGTTACATAGAGGGGTTGATGTGCTTGATTAAATGCCAATCCCCTACCCTCATACATGATAGATTCCAATGGAAACGTTGCAATTCTGAAACCCTGAATATTGTTAAGTCTGTTGAAATCTGAATGGGACTTAAAATTCTACTTTTTGCATATGAAATCCGATGAGGTTGGAACAACTCTCAAACATCTTGAAACAATTAATGGTAATGTTAAAAATTTAAGTAAAAGGATAGAAAATGAAAGATAAGGAGAACGCCACTTTTACTTTAAGAATTGAATATTACCATTTAATGTTATTGATGGTTTACTAAGGTTAGTTTTTTTTGCTATTAGTGTAGGTTGCTTTTTTTTTTTTTTAAATTGAATTTTTAGGGCTTGGAGCCACAACTGTATGATGTAGTACAGAATTGACAGGTTGAGTATAGAATCAATCAGTCAGGTGAAAAAAGGCCGGTTCCATACGGAACCAGTCAGTTGCGTACCAAACAGATTGTCCCCGTACCGAACCAGTCCGTTCTTGTATGGAACTGATCATTTCCAATTCAGGGTGGCGGTTTGGATCAGTTGGGTAATTAAACTAGTTGGACCGACCCGTTTTGCCATAACCGAACCATTTCTAATAACACTAGGACCTATCATGAAGAGTATCCTCAAAAGTGGAACATCTCATGATGGAATAATGCTAGGCATAGCTAGCCTTCGTAATGTAAGAAAATTCTTGAGGATCCATCGAAATCTATGAATAGACAATGATAATGGCCTAAAATCTCATAATAGGTCATAGGAAAATGAAGTCTTCCATCGACATGAATTCTTACAAACACAATTTATAGATACAATGATCCATGTTGTGTTCATAGGCATTTTCCATGTGTAATTGGTGAGAACAAACCTAAAACTAATCTACCTGGACTCTTGAGCCATAATGTGCTAACAGTATAGGATGAGAGATCCTAAAATTCATACAAGAAAGAAAGTAATGCTAACACTTTGTCATTAAGGGTTCTTTTGGATTTGTCTAGGATGCTTTGAAGTAGACTTTATAAAGCATTGTTCTAATACCACTATTGATATCTCTAATTTGTGCATTAACGCACTTCTAACCCATGTCAAGCCTCTCTCAACCTTCAACACACCCAAAAAAGAACACATCAAACTTTCAATCCTCGTCGCATCACTTTTGTTAAAGGATACAATTACTCCTACTAGCTAGTTAGTTGATAGGTCAAGAAGTGGTTAGTCCTGAGATTGACTCAGTCAAACTTGGTGCATTGAATGTAGACAAATAGTCAGTTGTTAAGTCTTTTTAGATAAGTCTCCGCTATGTATTTAACCAGTTTGTGAAGTAATGGAAATGCATGAAATGTTGTCTATGCCTTTGCTTCTGATTTTCACATGTTATCAAAGCAGGACAAGCCTCTTCAAAAATGTGGAGAGCAAGATAAGCCTCTTCAGAAATAAAGAGAGCAAAGAGTAGAGATCCACCATTCTAGAAGAGGAGGTTGTGTGTTGAGATCTCTGAATTGAATCTTTCCTACTGAGAAAAAGCCACTACTTGAGCTACCAACTCGCTGAGAAAGGCATTTCGTGCTAGAGAAAGATCGAAACCTTGCCTCAAAAGAAAATATGGAGTTCAACTACAAGAGAGGGCATACAAAATATTTGTAGAGAAAAAAAAGCCAGAAGAAGGGCTATTGCCCTCTTCCCATTCCTCAGGAGCAATAGTTTCAAGGGTATCTCCCTCTCCAGTGGTCTAGGGAGCGATAATTGTAGACCCTTTTTTTCATATCTAAGGCTTCATTAAATAAATTATGTGGACTTTTATTTAGAGAATTTGCCTAACTTCACCTCCTAATGTGAGTGGAATTTTTTGGTTCGCTAGTGACCTTTTGGAGATTTATTTATCTTATTTTGCCAACAATAATGTTGTTTCTAATGAGCCTTTGTATCCATTTTACCTTAGAATGAACAAATGGATTTCCATTTCATGATCACCTATCTCAAGACATTAACAAGTGATTTGAAGACATTAACAAGTGCTTTGAGATTCAAGTTCAAGTGCAAGATTACAATCTTCAAGCAAAAAGTCACCAATTTCATCATCCTTGATGTTTATGCTAGATGCCACAATACTAGCACAAAACAAAGGCTTCTGTGAGGATGAATGAAAAACAAGAAGAGCCAATGCCTTGGCTAACAAGGATCCTGCCTTAGACCAAGATATTAACTGCATAAAAGTTGGCAAAGAGAAAATACCAAAGCTAGGGTAGCAGTAGCTCAATTGGAAAAGTTCTGTCCCAGACAAATACTGCTGCAAGTAGTCCCTTTAGCAATCCTTAAAGAAAATATAGCCAACGCAAATCTCCTCCGGTTGGCGTCAAGCGATTTCTAAACAATTTTACACGAGGGCTATTCAAGCTCAGGGAAAACAGATCTCTCTTCCTCCCCTGCTTTTAAAGATGAAGGCATCTGTAACTCCCCCCTGCTTTAAAGATGAAGGCATCATCTTTAACTTTAGGAATAAGTGACAGTTAAAACTTAAAACTGAGAATTATCATCTTTATGGAACTTCTATTCAAAACAACTAACGCAGATCCCAACATCATCACAATTGATGTTCTACACTGCCTAGTGAGGAAAAGGGCATAGAATGTAAATGCCTAGAATGTGGTCATGAATACAAATTCTTGGAATAGAAAGAGATAGTATACATTCTAAACCCTGCAACAAGGTATATCACATCATAGAACAAAACTATTGGTTTCAAGTTAAAAGTTAGCCTGCATACCGGGAGGCAGTTGAGGGAAATTTCTTTGTTTAGCCGGATTTTTTCTTAAATATTTGTCTGGACTGTTATATCTAATTTTAGTATTTACCATTACAATGGTCATTTCAAGCAATTAATTCAATAAAGTAAACTTGCAAATTAGTAGCTAGAAAATGACTCCCGTGCACATTGCTGCAATTTTTTATGTAAATCATTGGGGACTTGGAGGGCTGGAAGAAACAAGAATTGTCATATCTAGGGCCAGATTTACAATTTACCGAACGATTAATAATCTTAAGCCCTTGAAATTCGTATCTGATATATTCCGGCCTGTTAGTGCAGTCTATCAAGCATTGTGTTTTCGTTGAAAAATAAATCAAACTTAATTTTGACATAACTTTGTAGTTCGTTCATTCTCTTAATAATGTAACATTTCAAGAATTTATAAAAGCTGCAGTATAATATAATTTGCAGAGTCAATGGAGTCTCACTTAATGGCATTGACAGAGTGTTAATCTATCCACCAGGGTTCTGTTTTCACTCTAGTAAGCCCAACCTGTATGGTGGCATGATTTCAAAGGGAACAAGCAGGAGCAAATCCTGGGTATTTACGTTGTGGTTACCCTCAGAGCTGGCTCCTAAGATGAAGGAACTTGGAAGAATAAATACCTTCACACCGGACACATAAGCTTAAGGAAATCCGAGCATTTTGTAGTAGAAATGTATTAAATCTGTTTATCTGTCCGATTATTAACCACCATTATCATCATATAGCATTTCTAATCAAGTGTTGTGGTTAGAACCTAGACGTGATAAGCAATATATAGTAATTTCAGAGGGAAATATTAAACACAGGTCAGTAGAAGCAGTTTCCCTCAGGTAAATTATAGGAATTTCAGAGGGTATATTCAACACATGTCAGTAGAAGCAGCTCCCCTCTATCATTAATATGCAGGTAAATTTGCAGGCAAATCAGTAAAAAATTGCAGTGCATTGATCGTTAATTTATTAAAGAGATTTTTTTAAGATTTTTGTATTAATTCCCTCGTTTAGTTTTTTTTTTTAAGTATGAAAGTAGACTTTTGACGGTGAAATTCAGTAAAGGAGCCATTTCATTGTGTAGCAAACTTCTCTGGTTATCGAAATCCAACAACACATGTAGTCAAAATTCCTATCAATAACTGATAATTTGAATCAATTCAAAATTAAGCAAAACCACCACAGTCATCGTTCCACAGTGCGTCAAACTTATATGACTAAATAACTCTGACCATCCCTGAATTTCTGCCAGATTGTTATAGATGTGTAGCAAAAGTGAAAATCTTTACTAAAAATAGCTTACTCCCTCGACACAAAGCGAGATCAAGAGATCGCTGGTGAGGTTTGAATCCATGACCTTATACACGGAACTGAATTGAAGGAAATTGTTATAATTGTGGGCGGGTTTCTGATGTACACACCTGCCTGTTTCTTCTCTGCGGGAGTGCCGCTCCTCTGAAGGACCTCTAAATCCACGAGCCCCAAGGACATCAACCCCAGTGTCAGCCCCGACATAATTCCCGCAAACACAACCAAGAATGCACAGACTCCCGCATATGCCCACCATCTAACCGATCCAAAATCAACCGTAGAATCCAACTGCATAAGTCCACGGGCTGTGGAGAATAATCCCACAGCAACCAACAATTTGTGGAAAGCCATTCTCAGCTAAAGAGTAGCAATGGTCTATCTGGGACTGAGTTACATGAACTAAGTAGGCCTCAACAAAAGGAAAGCAGAGTCCATCTACTTCAGGATGCAGAATTGTAAGAAATAAGAAAGTCAAACTTCGACGTTTCTTTGGAACTCCGTGTGTTCATGAAGTCCATCACTGAGTTACTTGACAAGTTGGCAATATTCTTTGGACAATCCTATCTTTATCTACTTAGGTTTTTTTAATTTGTGTAATTTAGGTTGGTTTAAAATGTTACAAAAATATTAAAGAAATAAGAAAAAAAACTTGGGTAAAAATCTTCATCTACAGGTTAGAATTTTCGGTTTAGTTTGTCATAGTTTAGTTTGTACACTTATTAATTTATTTCTTGTATTATAACTAATTTAGATTGGTTCACTATGTTGTAAACTAGTAGTAAATTGATGAAGCTTTTCACCAATTAGTCTAAGTTCAATTCTTAGAAAAAGGGTGTCTTTCTCATATAAAACTAGGAATTCTTATGGTGACATGTTTCAGGAGTGGCAATCCATTACCTTTATTCTTTCAAGCCCCATCTTAGTGGATATAAACATATTCTAGTATTGGGATGGGTGGATTTGGGGGGACTAAGTCCTCGAGTTAGACCGAAAAATAAGAGGTGTTTCTACCCAACTCCCTCGACACCAAAAAAAAATACAGATTTGATTCATGATTATGAGTCACATGTATGCATACACAATACACATAAAAACAAATCGATTGGAATGTTAATAGGGACCAATACACAAAGGAAAACATCAATTGAAATGTTAATAGGGGCCACTATCTCTATGCATTAGTCTTGTCACAAAAATCATGATAGATTGGGGCTTATATGAAGAAAAATGGCATAACCATAAAACTTCTCACACATGCATTATGTCAAACACTTTGAATATCTAGGGTTTTAATTAAAATTTGCTCATAAACTTTAAAATCAAAATCACCAATCTAAAGACACTTCAAAAACACTGAAGATGAAGCAAACACATTGTACAAAAGTATTTTTGGTCAAACGACCCGGCAAAAACCTTAACTTGGGGTAAACCCTGAAGAATAATTTTTTCATAATGAAGAGTACTCAAAAAAAATCGGTACAAAGAATGTTTTCTTCAACCCTCACTAACGAAATTCCAACAGCAAACTACCTTGTTTTTTGTGCCAATCATCAACTGTACTTTCTGTTGTACGACCCCCACACATGCCGGTACGACCTGAACAACTTGTTGTACCTTATGCCTCAAAAACAACGCCCATATGTGTCTATGCTTTCTGTTGTACAAACTGTACAACCAACATTTAATGCACAACAAATTTCTTGAAAATCGTGCCCTCATATGTGTGACAATACTTGTTGTATGGTCTTGAATAAATGTTACAGGATGCCTAGAGATTCGTGTTGTTGAACTCTTCTTGGAAATCATGCCACTGTTGCTAGGGTATCTCTCTTTTTTCCTTCACTTTCTTCTTCTTCCTCTCTGATGGTGAGTGTGTTCATTTTGTTATTTTTTACATTGTTTTATACTTTAAATGTGTAACTACCTTCCCTAACTACCACAATCAAGGGTTGAGATTTAATTACAAAATCAAGCATTAAAACTCACTTTTAATAATTAAATACATTAGTTATTAAAAACATCACTTAAGGTGACCCACTATCTAAAGTACAAAACATTAACACTTTATTTATAGAAAAGTCAACTTTTACAAAAATATACAAAGGACAAAGCCTTTACATAAGTCTCCCTCATCACACTCACACCAAAAACATGAGGGAGGGCCTTCGGAGTTATCATTTTCCAACACTCCCTCCTAGTGAGGAAGGTCCAAGGCACCATTTGAATGTCCACCTCTGACTCCTAATGCAACTCCCTCCTATTCTGGAATCCCTCTCGGATACAAGTGCCTAACTCCATACTGGAACTCTGAAGCCTGAGACTCGACCTGGGCCTAATCCACCTACTCATCACCACCACCACTGGACTGCCTGAGCCTTCTATCAGTGCTCTGGAGAGAATCACTCTCCTCATCAAGAAGAAATGTAAATCATATGTCGAGTAGGTGCATCTCCTACCCCACTCTTTGACTCTGAAAACCACCCACTTGTGCCTAGACACACAACATGTCCTCTCAAAACATATAATGTCCCTGTGATCACCAAGCAGGATGGTAGTACCTACTGGCTCATTTCTCCGATATAGGAAAGCATGACCAGATCTCACCATCATCCTATAACCCTCATCCTCAAAGTATGACACTGAGAGTTTGCTAACTCTCAACCTAGGAACAAAGAGAACCTCATGTATCTCCAAGACCTCACCAAGGTCTAGTTGGAACCTTGATGTTCCAACCCCTCATATCACCACCTATGGACTGTCGATATATGTCTGAACATAGTGCCCTGGTCCCAACTTCGTGATAATTTGAAAGACATCATAAAGTCCAGTTATGTGTCTAGTTGACCCACTGTCAACAATCCAGACATGTTCAAAGGAGGAACTTCATGCTTGAACTTGGCTGCAAAGTATTCTACTGTTGTAGTCATTGCTAAATCTTTCTATGTCTTTCCTTTTTTCTTCTCAGGACACTTAGAGGCATGGTGTCCCATCTAACCACACTGATAACACTTGACTTGACTCATGTCTTTCTTCTTTTTATTTATTTTTGTTGCAAGTGCCACGTTCTACTCCACTTTTTCACTGACTTGACCACCGTGAGACCCCTCTCGGATCTCCTCCTGAGTAAAGTCATCCCACAATCTTGACCAATTGGGAAGCTTTTCTCTACCTACAATGCACTTCACAAAAAAACGTTCCACTTCTTGGTGAAGCCCTTCAGGGCTATCCTCGCCAACTCTAAATCTGGAGCAATCTCTCCTACAACTGCCAACTCGTCCTTGACTTATGCCACGCGATTCAAGTAGGAGGCTACACCCTCATCCTTATTCATTTTAACATTGTGTAGCTTGTCTTTCAATGTCATCTTGCAGTTCTCATTCTTGGCTTCAAACAACTGGTTCAAAGTATCCCACATGTCTTTAGTTGTTTTCTCTTTTGCTAAATGGGGAATGAGATGGTCTTTTACTCCATCCAAGATTACTCTTTGGGCTCTGGCTTCAAGAGCTTCAAACTCTTCAAGTTCATCCTTGCATGTTGGTTTAGTCATCTTGGTGTTCGCAAAACTCCAAATTTTCCACTCTTTCAATACAACAATAATTCTTCCTTTCCATGGGACATAGTTGGATATCCCATCCAACCTATCCTCAAACCTTATGCTTGTCATTAAAAAATTTAGTTGCAACAAGAACAACTAAAAAACAACACTTCTTATGTACTTCTTTTACACTGTGAAACACAAGCTTGCTTTCTACTTCAGTATCTCTCTGATACCATGACAAAAAATGGCATAAGCATAAAAATTCTCACACATGCATTATGTCAAACACTTTGAATATCCAGGGCTTTAATTAAAATTTGCTCATAAACTTCAAAATTAGAACCACCAATCCAAAGACACTT
Organism: Pseudotsuga menziesii; assembly: GCA_001517045.1. Taxonomy (NCBI): domain Eukaryota; kingdom Viridiplantae; phylum Streptophyta; class Pinopsida; order Pinales; family Pinaceae; genus Pseudotsuga; species Pseudotsuga menziesii. Next base: position 251,999 of record LPNX010204080.1, on the reverse strand, counting down.
CCAAAAACACTAAAGATGAAGCAAACACATTGTACACAAGTATTTTTGGTCAAATGACCAGGCAAAACCCCAACTTGGGGAAAACCCTGAAGACAAAATTTTTCATAAAGAAGATTACTCAGAAAATTTTAGTACAAAGAATCTTTTATTCAACCCTCACTTACAAAATTCCAAACATTAAATACAACAAGCTACCTTGTTTTTTGTTCCAATCAACAACTATATTTTATGTTGTACGACCTACACACGTGCCAATACGACTTGAACAGTCTGTTGGACCTTTTGCCTCGAAAACAACACCCACATGTGCATGTACTTTATGTTGTACGAACTGTACAACCAACATTTAATGCACAACAAATTTCTTGAAAATCGTGCCCTCACATGTGTGAATGTACTTGTTGTACGATCTTGAATAAATGTTATATGCTGCATAGGGATTCATGTTGCTGAACTCTTCTTGGGAATCCTGCCACTGTTGCGTATGGATTTGTGATGCTGAACTCTTCTTGGGAATAGTGCCATTGCTGCTAGGGCATCTCTCATCTTCTTCTTCCTCTCTGATGGTGAGTGTGTTCATTTTGTCATTTCCTTCGTTGTTTTATACTTTAAATTTGTGACCACCTTCCCTAACTACCATAATAAAAGGTTGAGATTTAATTACAAAATCAATGGTCATCATTAAAACTCATTTTTAATAATTAAATACATTAATTACTAAATACATCACATAAGGTGACCCACTTTATAAAGTACAACACATTAACACTTTATTTATATAAAAGTCACTTTTTACATGACCAACCTATTTCCAAATCCTAGGCTCTATCAAGCGTCGAGAGGGATCAAATCTCTCAAGGTGCAAACCACGGGGGCGTCACCTAGGGACCAATATGATATCACGTCCGTTCATATTGGGGGGGTTAAAATTAAAAAATTAAAAGTCAATATATTGGCGGTATATTAGGGGTAAAAAGGTTTTTTTTAACTATTTAAATATCCAATATGATGGGGGATATTTTATTCCACATTCCTTCATGTGCCCGTCACCAGTGCTCCAAGATTGCAAGCACCCTGCGTCTGCTTGTGGTCTGCGTGCACCCTACGTATGCTGCATAGGGTTTTCCTGTGGTTTTCTCCATCGTTTTTCTAGTTTTTCTAGATAACAAGGGCGTGTTGGTCCTTGGGTTTTCTGTGGGTTTTCTCCATCATGTTTTCTAGCTGGATAACGAGGGCGTTTTTTCAAATCATAGTAGTATTGGTCCTTGGGTTTTCACCATCGTGTTTTCTGGAAAACAAGGGCCTTTTTTCACCATTTTTTGGTCGTGGGTTTGTGGTGGGTTTCTCTGGTGCATAGCAGTGTTGGAGGAGGAGCGTTGGAGAGCCACTGCATAGCATTCTTGGAGGTAAGCTATACTGTGTTTAATCTTTGACGAAAAATGCCTTCTAGTGAATGAAAAGTTGAAGATCCAAGTAAAGAGTCACAAGATTGAAAGCTTGTGACTCTTAGAGATATCAGCTGTGCTTTTCTAGTGGTTGGTATTATATTTTTTCTGTGCATGAATGGTATGTGCTTTTGTGGTGGTTGGTATTATATTTTTTATGTGCATGAACGGTATGTGCTTTTGTGGTGGTTGGTATTATATTTTTTCTGTGCATGAACGGTAGAAGCTCTGGATTTCCTTGGTTATACTTTTGATTTATTTGTTAGAAAAAGTGACTTCAGACTAGTGGGTTTAGAGGCTGGCATTGTTCAATCAGTTGTCCCGAGTTATATTTTGGTAAATTCAGTTGGGTGTGCGGTGACACGATGTAGCCTTCAATGTTAAAAGTGAATTGCATCAAGTAATAGCATTGGAGGCCTTGCACTGGTTTGTTATGGAGCCCTATTTAGTTTCACTTAATTGCATGGCAGAATGGATTGGACTTCGAGAATGTTCTTTTGCAAAACTTAAAGTGTTGGTTGCCCCCTTCAAATGTTCCTGGAAGCAAGGTCCCTGTTATAACAATGATCGCAGTATGCACATTGTCCGTGCATTGTCCTCTTTTTTTAGGATGGTAGTCCTAGATTACTTTTTCTCATAATGGCTTTTTCTGGGAGGCCTTCTATGCTTTTGGGAGGGGATGAGTCTTCATGTTCAGTCCTTGACAGTTGTGTGCCGTCTTCTGTTGGATTTGAGCAGCAAAGGAGCAATCTCTCAAGGTAAAGGTCTAGAGAATGATTGGTTATCTTTTGTTATAGTGTTCTTCTGAAAGAGCTAGGATACACCATGTTCATTTCTTCCAGAGTTGTATAGACAGGAAAACCCTAACTTTTGAATCATTAAAATTGTAGAGCTGTTGCCAGTATCTATTGTTTGTCTGATGCTTTTCAACGTTTACTGTTTTCTCGTAAATTTGTGTCTAATACTTTTCAACTGAAATTTCATAAGGTGAAGAGCAATTATTGTTTCAATAAGGATGTGTGAGGTGAGATAAGGAAGGGTTTTTCACCCAGTCCCTGATAAGCATAAGTGTACTTACAACTGGAATGTTGCCTGATAAGCATAAGTTTACTTACAACCGGAATGTTTCCTTCAATGAGCACATGCCCTTCCCTTGATACTCTGCTACTTGGGCAGGTGAGAATCATTTCTTTATTCTGGTTTTGTGGGGAAAATACCACTAAGGATATTTATTTTAAAGGAACATATACCATTACTGATATCTTTTCCATGGTAACTTGGCAGTGGGAGGAAAGGATGCAGAGGGGTTTGCTTTGCTATGATGTCACTACTTGTGACACCAAGGTTGGACTTATGTTACAACCATTTTTCCAATTATCAGTTGTTTGAAGAATACCCTTTGTAGAATATTTTCTTTTGAACAACTGATTCTATATTTAAGGTATGTTCAAATGTTCCAGTTTGGTATGGTTTTGGGGGTATATTTATAAAGACAAGGTTTGATACAGATTATATCCCCAAACACTGTGGAAATGATTGTAGGTCATACCCGGTGATTATGGTTTCATTGCTCAGCTGAATGAAGGGCGCCATCTTAAGAAACACCCCACTGAATTTCGAGTGGACAAGGTGCAGCAGGAGTTTGACCCCAGTAAATTCAACTTCACCAAAGTAGGCCAGGAAGAGGTGCTCTTCCGTTTTGAAGAAAGTGAGGAAGACAAAGTTCATTACTTGGAAAAGGCCTATGTTTTGGACAGTCCAAACGTGGTTTCTATCAATGTAAGTGAAATTAACGATGATGGCAGTACCTTTTATGCAGGGTTTGAGGTGTTTTGAATGTTAAAAGATTATGTTAATCGATCATCTTTATTCTCATGCAGGTGAGTCTAATTGAATATGGGCATGTGCTCCTCGTGCCAAGAGTGTTGGACTGCTTACCCCAATGCATTGACCATGATAGCTTACTGTTAGCTTTGCATTTGGCTACTGAGGTTGACAACCCATCTTTTTGTCTGGGCTACAATAGCCTGGGAGATTTTGCAACTATAAACCATCTGCATTTCCAGGTGAGACTATTGTTAATACATTGTGTTAGTTACAAAATTTTACTTTTCTATGAAACACTCTTTATCATTTATGCGCCTTTTGAACAATAAAGAGATGAGGTTAAAGAAGACATTATGTTTTCCCTGTTCTATTCTTTCTTTCAATAACTCTTTCTGGATTGTAGAGATAAGATTGCAATGATGATATCTACAAATTTTGAAATTTTGCATAATGAATCGAACATTGTGGCAGGCCTATTACTTGGCCCTTCCTTTCCCTGTAGAAAAAGCACCCACAAAAAGAGTACCATGGCAGTTTGAGAAAGGTGGGGTCAAGATCTTTGAACTCTGCAACTATCCAAATCCTCTGAATTTCTCTGAATTTCTCAAATCCTCTTATTGTGAGGGACTTTGACCCAAATTCCTGTACATGGGCATATGGCATGAATATATTTGACTTGCAAGAATGGAAAAAGCAGGACATGACAAGGATCTATCATAAATGGAAAAACCTGGTAAGTATACATTGACATTTTGCTTTTGGCTTCCTGGGGCTTTATTTGTGGTTTCTGCAATGAAGTGACATTAGCATTTGGTTTTGTCTAAAAATGACTATTGTGTGATGTTTTTTATCTTATAACAAGGACAGACAGCTGTGGAAACTGGGCAGCCTGCCACTTGGGCTGATCACCATTTACAACCTTAATTATGCAATAGATAATTCTTGCCATGGTCTAGGCCTTGGTTATAATCCTAGTGTTAGTCGGACAGATATTGCAAAGGCAGCACTGAGTAGCATATTTTGGTAGTTAGAGTGAGTCTTGTCCACACTATGCAATTAGCAAAACTTTGAGTTCCTGTAGTTATGTCTCTTTGATTTCAGTAGTACCAAATCTTGTTTCCTGTAGTCATTTCATTCTCTTCCAGTAATGAATCAATATTCTAATGTTGAAATTATTTAGACAATCATTTATTCTTGACAATAATACCTAAATATTCCAGTTATTGAACTCCTTATTTCCATTTAGAATACAGTTGATTGCAAGGTCTGATCTTGTCACAGTTGATTGTAAAAACCAAATTTTGATAGTGGTCATATTATCTTCATTAGCACTGCTAATCTTGTACACTTCCTTTTCAACATCCACATCTTTGTCATCAAATGATTCTTCTACCACATCATCAGTTTACTTCTAAAAACTGTAATGCTACTTTGCTTGATATTATTGACATAGATCTCTCTTGTTGACATCAATGACAACTCACCTTCAACACTATATTCATATTTTAATCCTCTAATCATAATTTTTCTTTGAGTTTCTTTGTCCAAATGATTATGTCTAGATCTTTGCAAATTATATTGAAATATTTCTACACAATCTTCTAGATATCCATTTTTTCGTTGTTACATCGTGAATTATCCTCCCAAAGGTATTTAGAGTTTCAATAGTCTTGGTACTTTTGGTGGAAATCTTGTTTAATTTCTTTCCATGTATGAATGGTTTTACCTCCAAGTCCCATGAGCCATCTCAGTGTTGTTGCTTGCATTCTTCAATGTGGCAAGAAGCAAATTCAACTTCTGTGCATCAGAAGAAAAAAAATCACAACTATGACATAAGACATCAAATTCAAACAAAAATTTGTCAAGGTCCTAAGAAGCCAAACCATGGAGAGTGGACATAGATTGAAAGAGGTATGTTCTTCACTGGTTCTTCACCTCTGATATTTCTAATGGAGAACTCAAATTTTAAATTGGACGCTATATCTTTCTCATTATATTCCATAGTTTCTTATGAGTTTTTTTATAATTTTCCAAACGTGAGGGTTTTCACTAGCTCTTGATCCTTGTGTGGGAGAAATGAGAATATTGGCGTATTGTACAAGATTTCTGTAACAACAATTAAGTTTTAATAAGTATATATTAACCTTTTGAATGGGAAACTCATAACAAATCAAGCCATTTATAAGCTTCAAGAACAAGAATCAGTATAATTCTGGACAACAAAATCCTGTCTAATTTTTAGTGACAATCAATGTAATACCTAATTAATGAAAGAAATGCCACCTACTAGGAGAATTAGATCAAAGGTATCCAATTGGACTGGCACTTACAAATCTATCTGCACTATCCTCGTGAGATTTGGTTGAGCTCATCTAGGTGGCAGTAAAATTAAGGTTCACACTTTGATTCGAGCCATTATCTTAATCAGGTACAGGAATGGACTTCTCATCCTTTACTGACAAGGCAATAACAGTAAAAACCAGAGGGTAAGCTATAGTAGTCAGGCCCCAATTGATGAGCACCTGTGCCAACAATGAAACCTTTTGAGAATCAATCTGCCAAGCCATAGTTGCTCCTGCGCTCTGCACACCTTTGTAGAAACCACTGTATCTACTCAGAGCTTGTAAATCATCTGCCAAATCTCCAATGGTCCAATAGCAAAGGGTCTGAAACATAGCATCCATCAATCCATAGCAGAAGTACAGTATCATTGGTCCTGCATAGGCAGAGCCAGAATTTTTGAAATCCAACTCCTTTAATGGTTTATCCGAAGAATACCTTAGCTAGTTTGCAAGGCCTCCTCCCCAAATGGTTGTTCCCAACAATGCCACTATGCTAAGACCCAAAAATCCCCTCTTCCTTCTACTCTTGCAGCTGAAATCTAAAACATAGCCAATGCATATAGAGCCCACTATCTGGGTCGGCCAATACAATGCATTGTTCAGACCTCTGGTTCTAACATTGAATAAAATTCCATTCACATTATTGAATTGGTAAGTTATAAAGAAATTACTGGCCCAGCATGCAGGAAATAGCAACAACATGTAACCATTTTTAAATAGCTTTAGAATTTCCCAAGCCTCAATATATGCATTAGAGTATTTCATGAGAGTCACTCTGCTACCATCATCTCTAATTACTTTATCAGGGTGAAGTAGGCCCAGTGTAAGGAGTGTTCCTACATAGTCAATATATAGACTATTCATCCCTTTCGAGGCATTCACCCCTGGGAAGACCCTGATTTCTTTCTGGACTGATTCGTCTCACCTCTGGGGTCCCTTGTGTGAATAAACCATTTCCAACAACTGCAGAGGTCACCTCATATGCATTTCAACCCAATAGACAACTATTGAGAATTCTGATATAAAAGGGGAAATATGAGAAATCAGTTTGGAGCTTATATTAGTCTAAGAGCTAGTTGGTCACTAAAGTCTTCAATTATTAGTTTTTGGGGATTGGCGTAATCCCTTTGGCCTTGTTATACCTCCCATTTACTCCAAATAATCTTGCCTATCTATATTGTAAGCAGCTATAAAACTAGTTTAGAATTCTATTTTATAGAAAATTTGTACCCACAAACTTGCATGAAATAGTAACATTTTACAATGCTTATAACTATAAAAGGACAAAAGCAAACTGTAGACTTTGAGCACCCTAAATTCCCAATGAAAATACAATTCAAAGGTCAGATTACCCCAAGGAAAACTGCCCAGGGACAATTTGCATAACTCAAGCCATATAGGATGGAAAACATTTCATCCTATATAGCCTTGAACTCACCAAAAAGAAATACAAAAGCATTTGCATTTAAAATTCTCTAGGCTATCCCATGAAAACCGAAATGAACTAGGAAATTTTATAGCTGAGTTATTCAACCATAGAAACGAGGTCCTAAAAACCCAACATATTTGATCAAATTCCCAATTATATTTGTTTTCAATTTTCATTCTAAGAAGAGGTCCTATCGTACAGGTAGGCCTCAAGGAGGACTAAAGATGAACACAAACATAAAACATCACAAAAATAAGCTGCTCACATAATGATCTCAACAAACCCATATGCAAATAAGGCCATTATCAAGTTGTCTTAGTACAAAGCCTCAATGTTTCCAATTTGTATCTTGCATTTTCTATTAGGGTAGATGATTAGTGTCTTGTAGCAGAGGAAGTTCCAGTACTTCAACCTTAAGGAGCAAAATTGCAGTGGAGGAACTTCAACCTTTTTCAAGTTGTAATCTATGTTACACCTAAAACAGGGAAATGGGTAATGTATCTAAAATGGGTACAAGTTTCAGAATCAACACATTCAAAATCTTAGGAAATAGAGAAATGACAGTACATGCATCATTAGAAACATTAAGCAGAGAAACACTGTAAACATATTGTTTCCTTAATTTTGAGAATAAGAAAATAAGATAAAGTTGAAGTACCATAAAGAGATCATTAACTCCTCTACTTAGAGATCATAGTATGAAAAGTTACTCTTCTTTTACTTTTAAGTTTTAAGTTTTTATTTTAGTTCAATCCAACCTTCCTCAGCATGCCCCAAAGTAGGTTGCTTAGAAATTAATGGAATCTTAGGAAACCATAATTGCCTTCACCAGGAGGCTTTATTGAAGGGACTGGATCCCTCTTCTTCTTCAAATGATTTGTCTTCACCTTTATCTTCTGCTCCCCGTGGGTGCAGCTAGTTAGGTAGGCTGGCTGTGACATCTCCATAACCATCACTGGGAGAATAACATCACTCATCCCTATGGGAGGAAGGAGTAGGTCATTTGCAGTAAAAATGGGCTTGAAGTCCTCTTGATACTTAATTGGTTCCAGCGATCAATCATAGAGTCCTTCCACTAGGAGGGCTTGCAATTTCTTCTCTTTTTGCATAAGAAGCATTTGCCTTAGGACAAGAAGCTACTAAGTGCCAGTGCTAGTGCCTGATATATAACCAGTAACCTATAATGGAAAGCAATATGTTCATGGTCCAATGCTAGTGTCTGGTTTTGGTCTTCATACTTCAACATGATTTTTTTAGGAAGATCCTTGCTCAAACCAGCATAAATGCATATTCATGGTAGCAAGATTCAGTTGTATTGCCTTTTGTTATATGGAAATCCAGTAGAAGTATGAAATTTGGTGAAGTCTTAGTACAGTATGTCTATGGTATGGTCAATGTACTTTTACTGTCTTTGATACTATACGGTATAACTCATGTCTTTGATACCTATCCATCCCTAAACCAAAAAAAGGCCTCCAAACCCCAAAAGCATTAACAAAAACCTAAAAAAGCCTATAAATATAAAACTAAATCACCAAATTTTCAAGGAATGATATTTTTGTTGATTTATTGTGCATTCCTGAGGATGAAATTATTCTAAAATGCGGAACAAAATGCATTTTCTTCGTATCTATGAGATGTATACTTTTGTATTGGATATGTACTAGATTTTCTCATTATGCATTTTTTCCATACTGGATCGTATTCGAATCTTGCTACTATGTATGGAATCCATTGAATTCCCCATCTGAGAGGCCAATGTCATAAATTTACCTAGAGATGATTTGTCATGATATCTTAGTTGATTTGGATACGGATGGTTTTGAGTGTAGCTATTAAGGATTTGGTGGTATGAACTGTTGAGAGTAGTTTGGATGACCTACAGCAATCCTCTTGCAGATATGGGTCTGTTTTCATCATCAAACAACCCTCATCCATGAAGCTGGGCAGCATCTAAACAGTCTGAGGAAAATCTGAAGATCTGTGCATCATTACAGCAGTAAGGAGGATTTAAACATTCTTAAGAGTCAATCTCGGGCATATTATAGGCATTTCTGGGCACTTTTTAGTAAACAACAACAATCAAGAAGAATTGAAAACATAAGGGTACAACAACCACAATCCTAAGTCAACTACAACAATGAAGAGGGAAATTTGTGCTCATTTTTTGCAATGAAAATGGCGTTTCAGTCATCTACAAAATTTATGGGCTGATCCTAAGCATTACAAAATTAATGGGCTGATCCTAAGCATTGAAAACTTTGGTTGGATTGTATATTTCTCTGGTTTTTTCAGGTGCACCACATTTTTTTTCACTTTCTATCTTCTTGATTTCATATTCATGATCATCCCATGGCTTCACCAAAATACCAATGGCAGCTTGGAGTGCATTCAAATGAGGCAATGGAAATTGAAGCTCAATCTGTCCCTTAAGTGATAAAAAATTGTCCCAGGTAATATTCTGAGTTTCCTGTCATCCGAAAGGAAAAATAAAATTAATTTTGGCACCTCTTAAAATGCCTTTATGCCTTTTGATATTAATTTTAAATACAACCATTTTTTCAGATGGCTATCATTCAGGATTAGGTGAAGCTAGTTGAAAATTTAAATACATGTGGCACTGTTTGTTTTGATGATGTTCAATATCATGTCTCTGACTGATTATAAATTTCTTTAAATGGTTACATACATTTTGTCCACAGTTTTGGGTAGCCTTGGTTCTAAATAGGTAGTTTGGGTAACATCAATTTAACTTTTGGATTCACGGTTCTAGATAGGTAGTTTTTGGTGGAATTGGATTCATTAAATATCATAATAATATTAGATGTTTTTGGCCAGGCCATTTATTTTTGTACAAGATGCTATTGGATTGACACAGGGCATGTTAGGAAGATCCCATTTTTTTTAAAATTCCGGTACGTCTTCCTCTTCCCCTATCATATTTAAAATTTAAAAAAAAATTGCTATATATTTGGTACCTGTTTATTTTATGTGTAAAAAACTCCAATATGATGCCCAACACATTAAATGAATGTTATTAAATATAATGCTCAACAAGTTTGATTAGTTTTGTTATATAGGGTTGTTAGCTACGAACATAAAAAAATTAGTGCGGAGCAATTAAGTTAAATTACAGTACAACATGTTGGTAATTAGGGGTTTCCCATCCTAATCCAGTAATTAGGGGTTTTCCATACTAATCCAGTTTTAAGTACCCATTCCCACTTTCAGATTTAAATAGAATTCATATATTTTCTTTTGACTAAATTGTGGATTGGGTTAGATTATAAAGATACACAACATAATTGCAAAGGAAGTTACAGAGTGAATGAATATGCTTAAGCGTATACATGGACCATGGTTTAGCCCCAAACACTTATCTTATGACTGGTCAAACTATAATTGTAGGAGCAGTCTTTGTTTTATCAAGCTATTTATTGCTTATTCAATACAATAATGTTCAAGCATCACAGGGCCAGTCAAAGAGTGTGGTTGGTGCAATTTGTCTTCTGAGAAAAGGTCTTCTCAAGAAAATTCTCACGGGGACATTCAATCACATAACATTTCAAAAGGGGCTTCATCAAATCTTCAAGAGGGGACCTCCTTGGTATGTTTGTGTTATCATTCAGAAGGTATCCATTATCATGACAGTGTTATCTTTCAGAAGTGATCCATTATCATTAGTTTGGCTCTTGTATTGGCCTTTTTACAAGGTACCCATGCCATTAGTTTTATCTATTTCAAGGTACCTAGTATCAGTAAGGTACCCAGTTTCATTAGGCTTGTCATTTTGATAGCTTGATTAAGAGAGATTTTAAAAGTTTAACACCAAATGTTAGATGGTGCAGGTTATCTTTAAGAAGGTATCCATTATCATGACAGTGTTATATTTCAGAAGTGATCCATTATCATTAGTTTGGTTCTTGTTTTGGCCTTTTTACAAGGTACCCATGCCATTAGTTTTATCTATTTCATGTTACCTCTTATCAGTTTTCAAGGTACCTAGTATCAGTAAGGTACCCAGTTTCATTAGGCTTGTCATTTTGATAGCTTGATTAAGAGAGATTTTAAAAGTTAACACCAAATGTTAGATGGTGCAGGGTTCATAGTTGAGCCTTATGTCTGTCATTTTGATAGCTTGGTTAAGAGATCTTTTAAAAGTTTAACACCAAATGTTACATGGTGCAGGGTTCATAGTTGAGCCTGGAAATGGCCCCTAATGACCCGGAGCAATATTGGTTCTTACTCCTTGCTACTATATCAAGGGTTGCAAAGGTCTCATGGCTTTTGTTTTGTAATTTTGTCATAGTAAATTCTCCACAAAAGTTGTTTGTCTTTACCACAATACTTACAGTGTTCATAGGAGGTTCACAGATATTTGTTTATGAGCTTTAAATATAGTTTTTTCCTGTTGCTCTACACTTATGTATGAATGGCTTGGTTTGTGCTGTAAAAAATACTAAGCAGTTAGAATTTTTTTCTATACTTATAGATTCGTTATGTTACATGTGACTTGAGAGATTGAGCCATGAATGCCCTGAGGATAAAACATGTGTACTAATTATAGCGAATTTAGAGGTTCCAGCATGATGAAACTTGTCCACTCCACATAATTCTTTTAATAGTTAAATGGCCCTTTACTGTTGGAGTATGATTTAAAATTATTTTTCTTTAACCAACTACAATTTAACTTCGACTGTTAGACTTCACATATAAAAACTCAAAAAATTCAAAGCCATTTGACAGAAGTAGAAATCTGCTCGGATACAGTTCACAGAGATACTGTTATTTCTCTCCAAACAGATTTTAGATAATAAACATTTTGTAATACTGTTATTTCACTGTAAACAGATTTTAGATAATAAACATTATGTAAGAAGCACCGAAGTACCACTATAAAGGAGGGTTTGAAATGATTTAGGAGCTTGCTTTTCTTGGAAATTTATAAATGGCAATGGCCTAATAATCTTACTTACAATTTTTCATGTTTCCTAAAAAAAAATGGATAAAAGGCTCCGTTTAAAAGGGAGAAAACAATTCCTATGTGACTTTGGGGTGTAGTGGTCCAAAGCTGTTGATAAGTAAAATTCTTAGTATAAAAAAAATGATGTTTTGATTAAATTCTTAAAATGGCAAAACCTGTCATAGCTTCGTTGTCAAATTGTGTTGTCAAATTGCAATGAGAACAACCATCAGTAGCTGCTATCAGCAAATGGGAGTTAACTCATCACTTGTTAAAGGTTTTGACAACTTTATAACCTATTATTTTAAGGATTTTAAAGAAGAATGATGACATCCTTTTGGATCTTTTGACTATATTTGATGAGAAAATTACCTAGTGACAGGCAATTTTCCCGTCAAATTGCAGGAATTACGGGTAAAATTCCATCCCTACACGCCACTTGAAATAACCTACGGGTGGTCCCTATGGGGCAGACTTCCATACATGTTTCCTTACATTCTAGAAAGCTAAGCTCTTAGCCAATCAGAAGTAGTTTAAAATCTTACTAAAAGTAATCATATAGCAGCATTAAGATTATTAAGCCTACATTATTTTTTTTAAATGTGTAAATAAAATATATATAATGTGTGGTTTAGTGAAAAATATTGTTAGCTAAACACATTGTTTGACATCTGTTACACAAACTAGATTACCAAGGAGCTAAGGCATGGTAGTACTGGGTGATAGAAATCAACCTTCTAGGTAATCATTAGGCTTTAGGGTGACTGAAAGCAAAACTACAAGGTTTCAGGTGACAGGGTAGGTTGTTCCACAATGTCTGAGGTATGTGATCTCCGTACTCTGTTGAATAAAGAAGTGAATTAAATTTTAGGCTTGGATGGTTGAGAATCCATTTTTTAAGAATGTCACTGTAATACTATTTCATGTGGATGGTCACACAACTAATATAAGACTTACACTTGTCTAAGCTTGTTTGATTTTTCTGAATGCAACTTAGAGAGGATTGATCGCAATCCATTAATCTTATGGTCAAAGAAAATACTAAATAGTAAGGTTTTGTTGTAGAAGAAGTAAGGAACTCAAAATTTCTACTAACATACTATCATGCAGGCTAATAGTGAACACCCTATGGCAAAGGCCGTAGTGGATTATACCCAAAAACTGAGAGGCAAATATGGGTCATTTACTCATCGTCTTCATGGTCCATGCATGTTCGCTCAAAGTGCATCATCATAAATGAGGAGGGTTATTATTTTGTTCTCTTGTTCTCCTTGTTTCCATCAGTATCATGTGCTAGGTATTTCAACAAGGGGTGGCTAGTCTCTTGAGAAGGTCTCATATCCCATAGATTAAGGAGAGGAGTGCATATCTTTGTGTGGGGGGGGTCATAAAGTTCATTTTATTGAACAAAGAGGAGAAAGACCATAGAGGGAGTAGCCTTAGTTCATTGTTAAGGAACCCTACACACTTATGAATAATTATTTTGCATGGTGAGGGAAAAGAATGAATGTTGAGAATCATGTCAATATACTAGGTAGAAATCTAAAGGGGTATAAAAAATGTAAATGAAAAAATTGATACATGCAATATACATTGAAAATAGGGTTTTTTTAAAATTGGGAAGGCATATTGGGAGGGGGTTAAAAAAAATGATTTTGGGAGGTATTTTCCAATATTTTTTGAAAATAGGGGTATTGTTTCATATGCCACGAACGAATGTGCTATGGCATGGTTTCACTAAGTGAAGACCCCGTGGTGCAAATCTCTTCTTATGTATTGCACTCGTTGAGCTATCAACTTTGGTGTGTCCTATATATAGCCATTGATTTGATTCAAACCAAAAGACACATCTTTTTATTTAAGGTAGACATATAACATTTTTATTATTAATATTTAATATTATTTATCGTCTACATATAATATTTTTAATTTTTTTTTATATTTTGTTAGCAACGAACATTACAACATATCCCCCATACATGGTTTTGAAACCATATGCAAGGCCCTCCTAGAACCATGGGTTGTTTAGGAGGCCTCACACATGGTCTTAAACCCATTTACAAGGCCCTACTAAACCATGTACAATAAAACCATGGGTTGTTTAGGAGGCCTTGCACATGGTTTTAAAACCATGTGCAAGGACAACATTTTTTTGCGGATAATTCAATTTTTTTTATTTATTTTTATGTTGTTAGGTAGGAACATTACAACATCTCCCCCATTTTGTGTTTTTTTTTCACCCACATATTTTTTTGTGGATAATTTTTTTTTTTAATTTTTTATTGTTTTGTTAGGTAGGAACATTACAACATCTCCTCCATATTAGGTTGTTTTTTCTGGCCGACATTTATTTTGGTGGATAGTTAATTTTATTTATTTATTACTTTTTACTTATATAGTCGACATTTACAAGAGTAACGTTACATAACATTACTAGCACCAACCATATTATTAAGATTAATATGTTTGAAATATGCTGAGAGGTATATATTTGACATATTGATAATGTTTTTTACTAAATAATGTGTCAATTACTTGTATCTAATAGTTAAGCTAATATAACAACTTAATTTATGGTTGTTAAGCTCATAGTTGAAGCTAGGCTCATAGTGGTATCATCATTGGAGTTAAGCTAATAGTTGTATCTAATAGTTAATTGAAAAGTTAATATAAAGCTTAGACTATGCCTTATGCACATTAACACGACTCCCAAGTGCCATATGGAGTTCAACTATCACATTATTTGCACATTACCTAAGTGACTGTTCTTGGTGCATGGTTTCATTGCAATCAAAGTCAACTTCTCATGCTAAGAGATGGAGTTCATATAAATTTATTTTAATAGTTGTATCACTATTAGAACAATCTAATAGCTATCCAATATAACCACGATTAGAGTTGAAGTTAAGCTAATAGTTGTAAAATCATTGGAGTTACTCTAATATTTACGCAATATAACAGTGATTAGAGTTGAAGTTAAACTAATAATTGTAAAATCATTGGAGTTAAGTTAATAGTTGTATGTAATTGTTAATTTAAAAGTTAATATATTGGCAATTGCAATTCAAGTAAAAGTCATGATTGGAGTTGAAGTTAAGCTATTAGTTGTATCATCAATGTATTTAAGCTAACAATTGAATAGTTGTATCTAATAATCAAATAGTTGAAGTTGAAGTTTGCTTTTTCCAACTATCACGAATTGTACTTATGAGATGTTAACTAAGCTATTTTTAATTTTTTTGAAATTGTTAATTATGAGTTAGACTAACCTCCTTTAAAAAGAATCGAAAACCTAATTATATCTATATGGAAAACCTAAACATGCAATATGAATTGTATATTAGCTAGATGTCCAACTACGAGATGCGGGAGTTTATTAAGAGTTTGGAGGAGTTTATTAGGAGTTCGACTCTTACATGACTCACATTAGCTAGACTCCTAGATTCCAAATGAAGTTGGACTAAGCCCCAAGTGATTAGAGTTGAAGTTAAGCTAATAGTTGTAGAAGCATTGGAGTTGAACTAATAGTGTATCTAATAGTTATCTAATATAACTTTTATTAGAGTTGAAGTTAAGCTAATAGTTCTAGAATCATTGGAGTTAAGCTAATAGTTGTATCTAATAATCGATGGAGTTAAGATTGTAGTTGTATCTAATAATCAAATAGTTGATGATTAATTTTATTTTTTAGAACTATCACTAACTGTACTTATCACTTGTTAATTAAGTTATTTTTTTATATTATTAATTATTAATTTTGAACGACGGCCGTAGAATAAATCTGAAGGTCCTCCCTCATCACGCTCACAACAAAAACATGAAGGAGGACCTTCAGAGTTATCATTTTCCCCTCTAAAATTACTCTGAAGGTCCTCCCTCATCACACTCACAACAAAAACATGAGGGAGGACCTTCAGAGTTATCATTTTTCAACTTTATATACAAATCGATTGGAATGTTAATAAGGACCACTATACAAAGGAAAACATCAATTGAAATGTTAATAGGGGTCACTATATGTGTGGATCAATGTTGGCATCAAAATTGTGATAGATTAGGGCTTATATGCAATCGTTGATCAATGCTCACAACCAATACAAGATATGGGGGAGAAGATTTTAATGTGGTAGAAGTTATTGCAATACATGACACAAGATAAGCATATCCTGTTGTTATTAATGTTATTAGAATTCTTGTTATTATTCACACATGCTCATGTCATGCAAAGGAGCGAGTGGAAGGATGAAGCTAATCTTGTAAGAAAATTACCCTCTTTCCAACAACAAATTTTAGATGAATGTGACAAAATTTAGGCATGATCAAAGTTCTATCATGGCCCAAGTTGCATGCATGATGGAACAATGCCCTCGGTTGTTTTGCCCAACTTTGAATTGACCTAAGTCCTCAAAAATCTACCAAAGCTCTAAATCAATGAGAATTTTGACTTCTTATAGCAACAAATCTGATTGCAAAGGGAAGTTTGATACATGATTAGATGGATGAGGGAGGGGAAGGCCAAGCAAGCAAACAATCAACCTTTATGTTAGTAACAAGGTCCCTACCACTATGGATGTCTCCCTTGGCATACTGATCATGTTATATTTGATTAATATGTTGTCTAGTACCAATCCTAGAGAAAGTGCATAAAGGCTTCCTACCAAGGTCAATGATGCTAGTAGTATAGTGTGGAAAGAGGTTATTAAATCAATGTGAGGAGTTCTAATCCATCTTTAACCAAAAGTTAGATAGTTTTTGTGTTTTTTTCAAAACCTATTAATGTGAAAAGAAATGAAAAGATATGCCAATATGAGTATTATATAGATAACAACCACAATAACATGATAACATGATACTAGTGATGTTAGTACCATGATGAGGCATAATATTATCACATTAATCTTAGAAATTGGACTCCAATCCAACCAAAACCAAAACTTGATTTATTTATATGTAAAAACAACTTAAATTAGAAACAAAGCTTCTTAATATCTATATCTTAATAAAAGTTCAATAAAACTTAACTTTAAACTATAATTTTAATTAAGAAATATTATATGCCTGCATTTTCTAAATGGATTATTTTTTAGAAATTCATCTGAAAATTGAGTTAACGAATAGATGCATGTTATAATGAATATAAGTCTAAATTATTCCAAATTCTATTTTAAAAACTAATAAATAAATTTAATAGTGTTTATTATTCTATTTATATTTATAAATATAAACAATGGTTTTATTATACCTGCCTCAGCAGGTATATTGTAATCGATTGCAAGTCAAACTCTTTTGACTTTGTATTAGTTGCTCTCTTTTGAGGTAGGTATAAAAAATTAAAATCTGTTTTGCAAAGTATAACTTAGGGATTTGTAAAATATTTTTTTTTAATTTTGTTAAAAAACTATTTTGTAAACAACTTATTGGTGGATAGAAGATGATGTAAACTTTGGAATTTGGTATCTGGATTTGAGTTGACATGTGGTAACATGACATCATAATAATAAAATAAAAAAAATAAAAATTATATCCCATTGCCATTTGTTATAGCAAGTGGTACCATCGGAGCCAGCTGTTCTGGTTTTTTCAGACCTCGGGCCATGAGACAAGGGTGCATTAGCTTGGCAATGTCATCCACAACAACTAAATCGGAGTCGAGGTAAATGATTCTCCCGAGTCAAAGTGATATAATATGAAGCGCAAGTATGGAAAAGTCGCCTGAAGCGTAGCCTTGAGATCGCGTACCAATCCTCTCAGATAAGCAGCGTCCAGTGTCATGGCTATATGCACGGCCGTACTATCACATAGCTTTGTATCATCATCTTCTTCTTCTTGAAGTTGAGAATAGCCTGATCTCCATGACGAAGGTGCCAAGACGATGCATTCTTTACCATTTCAAAACGCCGGAGCTTCTTGGAAAACTGGCAGGGTCGTTGATCGGCATGGTATATGATCGGCATGGTATATGCAGCCGGTCTAGCAGAACGCTGGGAAGCTTGGCGAAACCAGGATCGTCTCTCGCATAATAATTCAATTTAAAGTTAAATTTCATGTCTCAGATGATTCTAGCGGCCACCACGCCAGTCATGCTCAGCTGGATCGAAACCAGAATGCTTGCAAATAGAAAGAAAGAAAACGTTCTAGTCCTTCGAATTAGCATGTTTTTTATTATTGCTGCCACCGCTGCTGCTGCTGCTAGATATGCCGTGAGAAGAGAAGACGAAAGGTGATCCACGAATTGGAAGAGAAAGCGGAACAAATTCCTTGGCTAAAGGATTCAATTTCTAGAGCAGATCAGCCAATTCTCTCATGTTGCGGTTCAATTCCTGCGGAGGCTTGCCATTTTCCTGCAAAGCTACTCCATTGTCGCTCTTGTGCAGCATTTGTTCTGAATTGTGCTGTGAATTGTTGAGAGCATTATGCTGTAAATTTTGCACGCTTTGATGTTTATTTTGCTGCAAAATTTGCTCGTTGCTGTGCTCATCACTTTGACGGACATTTTCAAGCAGAATCTGACTAGCATTATCCTGAACATTTTGATCGATACTCTCGTGAACATTACTGCTCACATTTTTATTGGCATTATCATAATTACTCGGCAGATTATTTTCGTGCTGAAGAATAATTTGCATCGAACTCTACTCTAGTTTCTGTGCACTTTCCTGAACGATTTTCTGCGCATTTTGCTCAAAAGTTTGCAGAATACAAACAGTCTCGAGCTGAATAAAAACGCTTGAGCTCGAATTTTCGTACCTCGCGCTGGGATCCACATCGGAAGCCATACAGCCAAAATTCATCAAGCCGAGACCGGGACTTAGGCCAATTCCCATGCCTTTACCACCATTCTCCATAACAGCCATGGCTAAAACCGAGATTTTCCCACTCTTTCCCGATCCTCGCCTTGTTCGAGACTATTTCCGGCCTTCAAACTAGCAGAAACGCATCAAAAACAAAACTGCACAGAACTCGACGGTCCAGTGACGGATCTGGAACGATACTTAGCTCCATCTGTGCAGCAAAAAAACTATCCCTGTGATATAAGTAGAAGCGAAGAAGCAAAATATAATAAGAGTTGTTACTGGGTGCCTTGTTTTTCTCCCTAATCATAGCCCACGAAGACTTACAAATTCACTGGGATTCCTTGTTTGAAGGACTAGATAAACATATATAATGATATTGAAGCTCCTGTTACCTGGAAACTTTTAAATTGTGGGCAGCTACCCAAACCAATCATACCCATTCGAAGGAAATAACTGGGTAACACATTATTGTAAAGCTCATTTACACATACCAGATTCATACCAGATTCAAAGTGTCATCAGCAGGTAGAGGAGTCTCTTGATCTTCTTATTGAACAATGTTTTCTTAATAATATTTTGGGACAGCAACACTTTTCATCATTTTAGAAGCATTATCTTCATGCTGCTTTGGGACAGCAACATCTTCATCAGACTGCTATCCAAATTCTCTGCAATAACAAATAGTATTGCATGTTTATGCACATTTGTATTATTATTACGGTTTTGCCTTCATAATAGTTTCCTTTTCATAACTATTATGGTTTTGCTTCTCTTCATTGTGCTCATCATTCATTATTGCTGGAATCCAAACTGCCTATTGGTTGAAACCCAAAATCATGGACTAGTCTTAAAGAGGCCGTTTTATTAAACTACCTATTCGCTGAAACCCAAAATCATGGAAATTCATAAAACATGGAATTTATTGACATTTTTATTTGCTTACGGTTGCAGGGTTTCAGCAACAAACTGTTCAATAATTGACAAAGTAACATCAACAAAAAAAAATTACATACCTGGACTAGTACCAAGTTAGCAGATTTGAAGAAAATCTGAAAATCTTTATCTTGTAAGGACAATGTGGATGGATGCCCTCATGGCGAGTGAATACACCAAACAAGATTACACTGACCGGATGTGCAGTGCTTAAACAACTCCGCTTTCCTCTATGATTCATAGTTACAATCATATATTTGCAAGTAACCGGAGTCTTCTCTAAAAGCACAAAAAATTCAGGCAGATTTGTTAGAAAATTGTTAAAATTCATGCAGATTGGCTTCCTTATTCCCCATGGCACAGTTCGAGTGCATGCAGGAGACTATTCCTAAGTCCACGAGTTGTTAAGTGGCATCCTCTTGCATGAATATCTAATTAGCAGCCTGCATGTGTTCAATTGTCAAGCACTTCGGTGAATTTCAAATATGCCTCTAGACATCTACAGCCTGAGATTAATGTCTTTAATAGAATATGCCGAAGAATAATGTCTTCAATAACTTATGCACGGGGATGGAAGAGCCAACAAATGTCTCACATTTCCTTGAGCAACTTACACGTTATAGCATGGCAAATACAGCAGAAAGAAAATGGTATACATTTTTTTCAATTATGTGTTGAATACAAATAATATAATGTATAATATATTTTATTAACGTATGAGAGAAAATAAAATGTCGGGTTTAAATACCTTTCTTCATGTACAAAATCACACACAAAAAAAAATTATTTTCTCACATATAGAGTCACATTAAAAATGCTATTTTGCTATTTGTTATTTTCTTGAATTGCAACTTTATACCAACTTACTAAGTCACCCACACAATCCAAACTTTCTTATGCATCCTCCCATGGATATAACATAAACACTTAGTTTCGCCAATGCAAACAACCTAACAACGCCCATGTTATTTGGCATCCTTTCATGGTTCGGCAGGTATTGCTGCCACACAGAGGATATTTCCAAGATGCTATCGGGCACTGCAATGGACGCAGGGTCCCTGTTGGCCTTGAATGCATTGCACTCCATGGTTACCGTGATAAGCACCATGATGGCATGCATAAATCATATGGCATGTGTCATGCTCCTCCATAGCATGCCGTCCATGTGACATCTCTCTTTTCAACCCCCTTTTCTCGGTT
Organism: Pseudotsuga menziesii; assembly: GCA_001517045.1. Taxonomy (NCBI): domain Eukaryota; kingdom Viridiplantae; phylum Streptophyta; class Pinopsida; order Pinales; family Pinaceae; genus Pseudotsuga; species Pseudotsuga menziesii. The sequence goes on along the minus strand of LPNX010204080.1, from coordinate 231,066 downwards.
TCTCGTTTAACTTCTTTTCTTTCCCCTATTATCTCTCATATTTCTTTTCCCGTTCGGTGGCTGGTCACGAGGACCATCCAAACCTTCCCTTACCAAACACCAAATCACCTCGCACACATCCATTATACAAAGCAAAAGCATTACAAATGTTGGTTGGTTTAGTTAGTTTAGCAGAAATCTTTATAAAAAAAAAATCTTAATTTCATTTGCAGCTATAAATAAATGATAAAAAAAACTATGAAAATTAATTACATTATAATTGTATAAAACCCTATGAAAAGCTACGAGAATGATTTTTCTTAACCAAAAAACTTAGAAGAGTAATATGTGAAAAACATAGACCATTGTGATTTATAAGTTGCAATTAATATGTGAAATGTGAGGAGTTCAATCTCTTAGTGAATGAGATTAAGGAATGAGTAATATATGATATTGAATGTGTATTTTTGCATAAAATTTATGTTTTTGGTTTTATGTTTTTCCTTCTATTAGTTGCCGCCACCAAAAAATTAAAATCTGTTTTCTAAAGTTAAACTTTAGAGTTTGCAAAAAAATATTTTAAATTTTAATAAAAATATTTGTATTTGCTATTTTGTAAACTTCTAATTGGCCAATCAGAAATGATGTCATTCTTGGAGTTTGGTATCTGGTTTTCACTTGACACATGGCAATGATGGCATCAGCATTTAGTATGAGTCAATTAATCCACCTCCTCATTAATTAGGCAAGTGTTTTTATTTTTTATTTATGTGATTAAAGGGTTAATTCCAAAAAATATTAAAATTAAAAAAAAATTATTCCCCCATATTATTTAGTTTATTTTTTATTTTCACTAAAAATCATATTTTTCTTATTATTGTTTTAATTTTATATAATTAAATATCTTTTTTTCCAATATCTATAACATTATTTTTATAAACTCTTGTAAATATTTCTTTCTATTATTATTTTTTATTAGATTAGCATATATTTATATACAACAATGCCATACATTCTATGTTTTTAAAAAACTATCTTCTTGAAAGTTTCATTGTAATAGTTGGTGCTTACATTGGAATTCAAATTTTCCAAAATCTCCAATTGTTGTTACATTTTTAATATCTATATTGTTAAGTATCTATTAGGCATTCAACATTGTTAATGTTATTCAATATCTATTTCTTAAGTAATATTTATTAAACTATTTTTAAGAGACAAGTAAACTCATTTTGGATCTTTAATTTCAAGGATTTACTTATTAACTAATTAATTGATATACACATAGAAATATAAACAACAAAGTTACAAGAAGTAACAAGTAATGCAACAACCTATAAACAACAAGTAATCTCACATAGAAATATAAGTACCATAGCAACAAGTAATACATTGTTACGATTTTGAATGTTTCATAATTTCTTCAACTTTTAACTTTAAACTATATACAATATTACAATAAAGTATTTCTAAGAGGCAGGTATAAGCAGCCTTGCTGCTATTTCACTTGTTTGTGTTAAAATATATATATATATATATATATATATATATTTGCTTGCCAATAATAAATGTGTTTTCTCATTTATATGAAACATATTTTTTAATTTAAATTAAGTTTATGATTAAAAATTAATAAATTAATTAATTTTATTTGAAAGTTAGTTGAATTATTTTAATAGTATAAAATAATTTTATTATAACCAAATAATTTAATACTTTGTATTTTTTTATTACATAAAATAAAATAATTTAAAAAATTCTTAAATATTTATTATATTAAAATTATGATTTTATTAATATTATATTTTTGCAAAATACCAATAACACTAAAAATATTATCACAACTAAGAACTAAGTTTAAAGAGAAAATGTGGAGCAAGAAAGAATTTGAGGTAAATCGCTTTGTTTTAATTAGTTCCAAGAAGAAAATTAATATTGTCAAGATAAGAACCAACTCTCATGAGCTTCATCGTGAAACAAGACGTTGAACAATTCTTAAAACGTCATGGGTGGAAACGATTTGTCATCTCTGTGAGACTATGAGCGTTGGAGATGGAAGTCACTTTCTCTTAGAGTGCCCTGCGTACACCCACATCAAATCACAATTTCATAATCTTTGCTACAATTCAAACCTCCATAACCTTCTAACATTTCAAGACTATGGCGACCTAGGACCACTTCTTTCCAAGATTTTTGAGCATAGGAATACAATTTTAAAACAATCTAAGTAATATTTTCTCTTAAGGTCTAATAGACCAAAGTGTTCTTAGTGGACATTAATCACCACCACCACCACCATCATCAAAAACATAAATTTAATCATACTAAATAATAAAACATAAATTTATTGCTATTATAATCAATAAATATTGTATAACAATTTCTAAAATATATTATATCACAACAAAAATAAAAAACATTATTGTATCCTTTCTTATATATATATATATGTATATTGCTATTAATGTGTCCCACACCAACAAATCGGTAGACATCACAACATCACATTAATCAATAGTGCATTTTTATTTATTTTTAAAATCCATCTTGTAGCAAAAATAACATAAAAACGGTTTTATCAAAGTCATATCACATTCTCCTCTAATAAAATAACAAATAAATAAATTTTCACTATATTATTAAACCCAATCATAACTTTCTAAGGTGGTTATCTTCGCTTTGGAGGGCCCTCATTTTGCACTATAATTCCCTTGTATAACTTCACTACATCATTTGTCAGTTGATCTACAACTGGGTTATTGTGGTGCCTGATATGCATAAGTTTCACATTGTTGATACTTTGAAGGTTTCATATAATACGATCGTAAATCATGTCTTTGTATAGTCCCTTCCTTCATTGTTGATTTCGTTACATGTTTTCTGACAAGAAGCAAGTCTCCAAAATTATAACATGTTGTAGTACCTAATCCCTTAAGCAAAGGAGGGGGATATATTCCTTGGGAGAGGCATAGATTACTTATTCAAGTAGGAAAGGTCACTTCCTAGATATAAGGTTAAATAAAAACCAACCGTTACCAAATCCCAGATCTAAAAAGGAAAGGTTTATTATTAAAGGAAAATGATTAGGTGCAAAGGAACCTGGAGTTGCAACTGGATATGATTGTGTGATTTACTGTGTTTTATAATAAAATAACAATCAGTTTTATAACCAGTTCCTGAAGAACAATATGGGTGGTGGGATAAGGAGGTGTGCTTAGTCAAGGTAAGCCCTAATAGTCATAGTTGAGTTGGGTCACTTACTTGCAACTGGTTATTTATTTCAGTTTATATGTACATATATATTTTCCCCTAGGAGTCGTATCCCATCGGAGGAAGGTGGATCAGTAATACTAGGAGTAGGTATTTTCGATGTCATGCAATAATAGTACTAGATGTACATACAATATGCATGGGGGTAGCTGCTTCAATGGGACATTTCATCCTAATCGAGGAAGAAATTACTAAACGTATAATTTACCTCATGCTAGGGTTATCATCCACCAACCTGCTAGTTCCTATTATGATAGATCGGCCATATATTTTCGTAATGATGCTTCATGATTACATAACAAAATGTTATATAGAAATAACATGCAACCCTGGAGAGGTCATTCAACGAGACCTGAACATAGATGTTTTTATGTTAGCAATAGAAGCCCAAGCTTATGGCATTGTTGATGCCGTAGTGGAAGGTTGATCTCGTAGTGAAAGATCCTCTTTTCAATTGATTTTTCAAATGAACCGTAAACTGTAATTTGATCTCTTTGTTCCCTTTCCAAATAAAAAAGGAAAGGGAAAGTGATTGATTTAATAATCACCTAATATGGTTAGGATTGATCTGAATGAGTCGATTTCACGCAATCTATGGAGGATGTATCACCAAAGGGCCTCAATCAAGGCCTCTAGAAGCAACCTTCTGAGAATGAGGAAGGGGAGAGGAAAAACCTCCCTATCCTGGTACAAAGGTCCTAATACCTATATCTATATCTCTCCTAACATCAGAGGCCGGAAGGGAAAATTGTTGGATCTATGACTGATTAAAGGATCTGGTAGCGTCGAAAACACAAATCTAAGGTATATTTAATTGTCTGGACGATGTAATCTACTATCGAGAACTGGAAGAGGCCCGCGGTATGCCGGTGATGTGTGAATTGTCTTGGGATCTGAAGCGACAATTGTGTAAGGGTATGGCCAGCTTCTTATGAGTGACCTCCCTAGATTAAGCTCATAGTGGTTTGAGTCATCTAGAGAAGCTAGCTTTATAATGGTTGAGACTATGTGTAATACAGTTTGTGTCACAATCTCAAAATGGTCTTAGGGTATTGGGAAACCTCTATTAAAGGTAACTCATCAAGAACATCCATGCATAAGGGAAACTCACCCAATGCTATGGATGAGGTTAAGAAGTTATCCATTAAGTTGCTTTTATCGGGGATGTAGACTACATGGAATGTTCTAAAGTGACATAGTAGGTAAGTCATAATCTAGTAGTACTTAGTAAGGGTAGGATCATATACAACGAACTTGCCTTGAATACAATTTCCTACTAGTTGAGAGTCACCAAATGCCTAGATAGAAGTCACACCTAAGTCTAGGGTTGTGCGCAGGCTAAGGATAAGGGCCTTAGATTTGGCTACATTATTTGTGCAAAGGGAAATCAAGTAAATAAGGAAAGTAAAAGGAGTACTCTTCCTCAGGGGATAGAAGGTAAATACTAGTGCTAAGACCTAATTTGTTTCTAGTGCCATCAAAATACATGGTCCATGTGTTAGGATTTTATAAAGTTTAACATTAGACACACAATTTTAGTTAGAATTACTAATTAAAAATCAAAGGATGTTGACTATAAGCGATTACAATATATTTTGGCAGAGACAAATATAAAAATAAAATAAAGATATTTATATGGAATGAAATCTCATCAAAATAACATACATAGATAATAGCATAAACCCACCTTAACTTTGGCTCTACCAAGCACTGAGAGGGATCAAATCTTTTTAGGTGCAAATCTCAATTTTAGCACCAGGGATGGATCTCTAGGACCTTAGTAGAGCTCGAGTTAAAGATTTATCTATGTTGGTTTACCCAAAACTAATATCTACCTCATTATTTTTTTTATTAACTTAACAATATATGATTCAATATATTTTCCATTATCAGGTGCCAATTACTCTAATTTGGAATTGTTGCAAATGATAACACATAAATCCTATAAATAGGCAAAAGTTGCACTCATTCATTAATTATGAAGTAAAATAACTATTCTTGATATGCATGGGATAGTTATGTAAAGCTTCACACACACACACACACACACACACACACACACACACAAACACATGGAGCTGATGTTACCACATTTCATCCACTTGGATTGTAACAATACATAATCCAATTTATTCTCCATTATAATTGTCCATGCCAATTATTGTAATTTGGAATCATATTAAATGATAACACACAAATCATAAAAATACACAAAAGTTGCATTAATTTTCTAATTATGAATTAAAATAATTATTTACCCAAAACTAATATTTACCTCGTTATTTTATTATTATCTTAATAATACATAATCCAATATATTTTCCATTATAATTGTGCACGTGCTAACTACTACAATTTGGAATTGTGTTGTAAATAATAATACACAAATCCTATAAATAGACTGCTAGTTTGTAGAAAGAGCCTCTTCGATGCAATAAAAATAAAATTATTGAAATACAATAAAGATATTTATATGGAATAAAATCTCGTCATAACAAGTGGAATTAGCACCAAAGCTATTTAATATCTGCCACTTAAGAAAAGTGTAGTAAAAAATAATTAGTATTTTAGTTAAATTGTAAAAATTAATAGATAAGAATTATGTTTAAAGTGAACCTTGTCGATAGAAAATCAAATTTTCGCTCCAAGAACATTTTTTCAAAAAAATTCTTGTTTGTGTAGTTTCTCTGGTTCTCGCGCAGGTGATTTGGTAGATGGGATCTAGATAGTTGGTGGAGTGTTGGTGCTCGTCCTCTTTTGCCGGAGATCGCTTCATTACATGGTTTGATGTTAGATTTCAGTGGCCCTTGATGTGTCTTTGAGGGAACGGTGGTTTGGTTTTCTTGTGGTGGATTGTTGTTGGCGAGTTTAGATCTGAGCTCTTAAGATGCAATAATTTAAGATCATTCAGGTTCTGTGGTTGATTTCTTCTTCGGCTCTGGTTGGGAGGGTCTGGATTTTCATCGTAGGTCTTTCAAATTGACAATAGCCGACCCTGGTTCAGTCATTGGAGGAATTTGCTGCAAGAAAATTGACTTTGCCGTTTTGGTCTTGTTTTCCTGTTTGTTTAGCTCGTTGGTGCTGTCTTCTAGCTTTTGCCTCCCTAGAGACTCAATACTCACTTCTTGGCACTGAAGTCCTTTTGCTTGGGTTCTTTCTTTGCTCTTCCTTTCTTATTTTGAAATTGTTTGCATTTCTTTCATTTGGGAGCTTTGTCCTGGAGTCTATTCGATCCAGAAGACTTGTCCTGGAGTTATTTTGCAGGTTTCTTGGAGTCTGAGTGGGGATTTAGGGATCTTATCTGCGATTTTCATGGATTCTGATGGTGATCCTCCCCCCCTTCCTTCGGAATTGCTTGCTTTTAAAATACTGGTAGCTTCTAGTGGTAAGAGGAAGGGCAACACTCTAGTGCAACAATTTGTGAAGAAAGTTGATATTCCAACTGTTGAATTGTCAGCTGAGAGGCCTTGCTGGATGGATTGGAATCTTTCTGAACGTGGATTAATTGGCCAATTCATGGGGCTCTGGCCTTCTCCTAAGGCAATTGATGGCTAGGTACAACGTAATTGGAGACCTCTGGTTTCAGAAGGAATTCACATTCACTTGGTCGGCAGGGTTTTTTTTTGTCTTTGAATTTGATTTAGTTGAAGATAGAGACCTCATTTTTTGAAATGGCCCCTACTTTATGGGACCCACGAACTTTACTTGAATAAATGGACCCCTGATTTCGATCCCACTCAGGATGTTCCTTCAGTCATTCCGGTTTGGGTTCGGCTTCCTCACCTGCCGCTTCACTGTTGGAATTCAGAATCCTTGGAAACCATCGAAAACAAATTAGAAAATTATATTGACAGGGAAGAAAGTAAAGACCAATACTCATGTGCAAGAATTTGCGTAGAAGTTTATTTAGAGACTAGGTTGCCTGAAGCGATCAATTTATCTGTGGCAGATTGGTCCCATATTCAGGAACTTGATTATGAGCAACTTCCTTTGAAATGTCGCCATTGTCATGGTTATGGTCATTTTGCTAGGAACTGTAAGAAGAAAGTTCAAGAAACCCTTGTACTTGAGAAGGTTGAGCAATGGAATCTTATTTAGAAAGCTGGTCCTTCTAAGAAAGGTACCAAACCGAAAGGAAAATAACCGTCAGGGACTAGAGCCAATTCTGGTGAGAAGAAGAACTATCCAAAACAAGATACATGAAATTTAGTATCCTCTAATCCGTTTGTTGTCTTGGGTTTGTTGGAAGACTAGGCTTATCCTCTCGATGAAGGTGAGATACTTCCTTCTGAAGTGCTAATTAGTGAAATTGAAGAAAATATTGGGAACATAGATATCCCTATTCCTAGTCAATCTCCTTGTGTTTCAATTCTCCAGAAAAATCATAAATCCCCTCCAAGACTATCTTCTTCTCCTCCCTACACTGAAATCCTTAAGAAAAAGGTGGTTGACTCATTTGGCTCCTCTGATGAAGATTCATTTGAACAGTCTTCAAAAAATACTGGGAGAAAGTCTCGTAAAGAGATTAGAGAAGAAGAAGCGGAGTGTTTGAAAATGAAGGGTTCTCAAGCTACCATTGAGATGACTTTGGGCAGAAGCAAGAGGAACATTCCTCTTAAGGGTGGAGCAACCCCTTTTGGTACAGGTAAATAATGCATATTACTACATGGAATTGTAGGGGATTGGGGAATACCAAAAAATCAGAAGATGTGAAAGATCTTCTGAGAATGGAATCTACAGAAATCCTATTATTACAAGAGACCATCACGCTATTATTCCTAAGAAAGACTAGGTGGAATTTGAACAATGGTATTGCTGTCATTGCTCGGGGCACCTGTGGGGGGCTAGCTACTATTTGGTCGACGGACAAATTTACCCTACTCTCCTCTTTTGCTTCTCAACATTGGATCTTCTTAGAGCTACTATGTTCTGTTAGCAAGATTACTATTGCCCTTTTTAATTTGTATGTTCCTGTAAATCATGTCGAGAAGAAGGATTTTTGGCTCTCCCTTTCTAAATTTATTGATTCAAAGTCCCTTCGAAACATTATCGTGGCAGGGATTTAAATATCATCTTCGATCCCAGTGAAAAAAAAGGAGGCATGCTGGGTAAAGTCCCTCTGTTGGAATTTGTCGAGTCTGTTCTGCATACTTGGGATCTTCTTGACTATAAGCCAAAGAGAGGTCGTTTTACTTGGACCAATAACAGGGTTGGGTCAGATAGCATCTTAGCTCGTTTAAACCGCTTCTTGGTGCAAATTTCTTTGCTTGATAAGAATTTTCTCATTTCTTCAAAATTTTTGCCTAAGATCTCCTCTGACCATCATCCCATATCCTTGCTTGTGAAAGAAGAAGAAGATTATGGACCAATTCCGTTTCGTTTCAATCCATTATGGATTGAACGTGATGGATTTTTGGATATAGTTAGTGAAGTTTGGTCATAGTACGTGGATGGCTCTCCAAGCTTCATTTGGGAGCAAAAATTAAAAAGAACAAAGTATTCTTTGAAAGCATGGATTAAAAAACCTCTCTCGACTCCAACTAGCAGCAGAAAAGAAACCGTGAAAGAGTTAGTAGAGATTCAATTCAGCTTGGATAAAAATGATATTTCTCAATTGCTTTTGTCAATGGAGAAGCTTGCACAAGCCAAGTCTTTCCAGTCCTTTCGTCATGAAGAAGAAGCCTTATGTCTCAAGTCAAGAAGCTTATGGTTACAAGCTGGCGATAAAAATTTAGCCTATTTTTATAGACAATGTCAATTAAGAACTTCTCGTAATCATATATCAGAACTTTTTTGTAGAGAGGGAGTAGCAATCAAAGGTCAACTGGATCTTTTACAGGCTGCTAACATTCATTTTCATCAGCTTTTTTCTAAGGATGGCGTTTCAGACAATGCAGGCAAACTTGATTTCTTATCTTTTATTCCTTCATTGGTTTCTGCTAAGACTAATTCAGGCCTTATAAAACCTTTTACTGAACAAGATGTAGTGGCGGTTATCTGGGGTATGGAGCCAGACAAAGCTCCAGGGCCAGATGGTTTTTCCATTCACTTCTACAGAATATGTTGGCCAGTTATAAAACATAATTTTCTTTGCATGATTTCCTCCTTTCCCAGGAAAGCTAAAGTTGGTGGTTGTACCAATTCTACTTTTTTAGCCTTAACTCCCAAGGAAGTTAATCTTGCATCCTTTAATAGGTTTTGGCCTATCTCTCTTTGCAATGCCTCTTATAAAATCCTGGCTAAAATTTTAACTAAGAGATTAAATCCTTTGCTGGGATCTTTAATCTCTCCTCAGCAAGGGGGATTTGTTAAAGGTCGGCATTTAGTAGACAATGTGATCCAAGTGCAAGAGGCCATTCATTCCAGCTTCCAAAGGAAAGAGAAATGTATGATCATTAAACTAGATATGAAAAATGCTTTTGACCATGCCAATCTCTCCTTTCTTTATCAAGTTCTACTCACCTTTGGTTTTAGTGTGGATTTTGTAAGTTTGATAAAATCATGTACAGACATACCTTGGATAGCTCCCCTTATCAACGGTAGACCTGCAGATTTTTTTCAAGCATCTAGAGGATTGCGTCAAGGGTGTCCTCTGTCACCCTTCCTAATATCTCCTCTGACCATCATCCCATATCCTTGCTTGTGAAAGAAGAAGAAGATTATGGACCAATTCCGTTTCATTTCAATCCATTATGGATTGAACGTGATGGATTTTTGGATATAGTTAGTGAAGTTTGGTCACAGTACATGGATGGCTCTCCAAGCTTCATTTGGGAGCAAAAATTAAAAAGAACAAAGTATGCTTTGAAAGCATGGATTAAAAAACCTCTCTCGACTCCAACTAGCAGCAGAAAAGAAACTGTGAAAGAGTTAGTAGAGATTCAATTCAGCTTGGATAAAACTGATATTTCTCAATCGCTCTTGTCAATGGAGAGCTTGCACAAGCCAAGTCTTTCCAGTCCTTTCATCATGAAGAAGAAGCCTTGCGTCTCAAGTCAAGAAGCTTATGGTTACAAGCTGGCGATAAAAATTTAGCCTATTTTCATAGACAATGTCAATTAAGAACTTCTCGTAATCATATATCAGAACTTTTTTGTAGAGAGGGAGTAGCAATCAAAGGTCAACTGGATCTTTTACAGGCTGCTAACATTCATTTTCATCAGCTTTTTTCTAAGGATGGCGTTTCAGACAATGCAGGCAAACTTGATTTCTTATCTTTTATTCCTTCATTGGTTTCTGCTAAGACTAATTCAGGCCTTATAAAACCTTTTACTGAACAAGATGTAGTGGCGGTTATCTGGGGTATGGAGCCAGACAAAGCTCCAGGGCCAGATGGTTTTTCCATTCACTTCTATAGAATATGTTGGCCAGTTATAAAACATAATTTTCTTTGCATGATTTCCTCCTTTCTCAGGAAAGCTAAAGTTGGTGGTTGTACCAATTCTACTTTTTTAGCCTTAATTCCCAAGGAAGTTAATCTTGCATCCTTTAATAGGTTCCGACCTATCTCTCTTTGCAATGCCTCTTATAAAATCCTGGCTAAACTTTTAACTAAGAGATTAAATCCTTTGCTGGGATCTTTAATCTCTCCTCAGCAAGGGGGATTTGTTAAAGGTCGGCATTTAGTAGACAATGTGATCCAAGTGCAAGAGGCCATTCATTCCATCTTCCAAAGGAAAGAGAAATGTATGATCATTAAACTAGATATGAAAAATGCTTTTGACCATGCCAATCTCTCCTTTCTTTATCAAGTTCTACTCACTTTTGGTTTTAGTGTGGATTTTGTAAGTTTGATAAAAGCATGTACAGACAGACTTTGGATAGCTCCCCTATCAACGGTAGACCTGCAGATTTTTTTCAAGCATCTAGAGGATTGCGTCAAGGGTGTCCTCTGTCACCCTTACTTTACATACTGATGGCTGAAGCTTTAAGCAGAAAGTTGTTTGCTGAAATGGTTGTCGGTATTATTCCTGAAATTAGGGCTGCTAGAGGGGTGGAGCCTATCAATAATGCGCTCTTTGCCGATGATTCTCTTCTCCTTGGTGGGGCTTCATTAAATATTGCTCATCTCTTTAATGGTATTCTTCAAAAGTTCTATTCTATTTCTAGAGCCTTGATTAACAAGGAGAAAAGTGTTGTATACGGGTGGAATGTGGATCATATGAAAATGCTTCAAATTATTAATTCTTTGGGCTTCTCTGGCTTTGTTCAATGGGATAAGATCAAATATTAGGGTCTCCCCTTGACCTTGGGTGCTAGTCCACCTTCGCTTTGGCTTGATGTTTTGAGCAAATTAAAAGCCAAAAATGTCTCCTTGGGTGGACATTGGTTGACAAAAGCAGGAAAGCTGGTTTTGATAAAGTTAGTTCTTTCTTCCCTTCCCATTTGTCATGTCCCCACCCTTCTACCAGAGAGAGGACGCGACTATGCCGCTATCAATCCGAGCAAACTAGCCCCATTAACATGATATAAAATGCATGAAACTTAAAAACATACACAGGTGTATAAAATATGCAATCTACAATGGAAGCATACACATTCAAGCATTCACATACATCTTGTTCATACTCATAAAACAAGCAACAATCATCCTATTCAATCATTTAACATGTTCATGACAATTTACGAAGAAATACAATTGCAGAGTTAAATACAAGGATACTTATCTTGAGAAGAAGCTTCCTCACAACTAGCTATGTCGCTGCAACATTCCACCCAACCATAGGCCAGTGTGCTCCTTACTCTCTCAGCATCACTGCCACCCCCGAGCTGGGCATGATTTCCACAAGAAACTAGGGGACACAGACTTACACACAACAAGGCCAAACACCTAATATCAAGCCAATAACCACATCCAAACACAGTCAGCCTACTAACATATGAATTCTTGGCCTTACTCAGCCAAGCCAACACGGGAATGCTCTACACAACACAATGCAGGTTCAGACCAAAGCACAGATGCATACACAACAAAATACAAAATTATGGGTTGAGGAAAAACAGTTTGGCAACAAAATGAATTGCCAAGGTGGGTGAAAACAACCCCCTAACAACAATTTGTATTCCAGGGACGTTTTGGCCCTAATGTGGCCAAAATCAAACTCAACAACACCCAAGAGAACGTGGTCTCTCCTCCAAATCGCTGGGCAACACAAAAACGATTTTCATCTTGGAACACAGTGGGGAAATGCAACAAAATCGTTGGGGAAGAGACCCAACCACAAATCATTAAAAAAACAAATTCCCTAGCCAGAGGAAAATGAAGAAACGACTGCCTATGTGAGGGAAAACACACATAGCAACCCAAATGCGTGAATGCCACACATAGGAAAATCCCAGCCGCTTGAGAGCGCCTCAACTTGGATGAATGATGGTGGGAAAAATGCCCAGGAGCCCCCCAACGTGAAGGAGAACACACAGTAGGAAAAATCATGGAGGTAAAACAACTCCCAAGCTTCCATTACGTGAGGAGATGAAGGACGTGGTTGTATGACCAAATGGGCATGCATTTTGGGTGTTAACTTGCCCCAAAAGTAAAAAACGTTTGTCCCCAAAAATGGATTTTCCCCAAATTCGAATTTCTAACTTCCATAACTTGCCCATCCCATGCAATAACTACTTCAACCAATTTCTAGCAGAATTAAATGATTGATTGAATGAGACAAGAAAGGTGGTTGACAGTTTGATGGGTTCTTTCATTGAAATTTGGCTTTTCCCCTGTTACAACTGATTTTACCACACATGGTGGATCACAACTTTACCCCTACGCGGGGATAGATTTTCAGGGAGATCCCGACATGCCCCTACCACCAGGATCAGCATACGGTGACATTGGTAACGAATCCCAACCCTCTTTTTAAGTTTTTTGAATTATTTATTTTTTTTGTGTTTTTTGATATATGGAACCAAAAGACACGTTTTTGCGTGACGACACATAGTGACAATCTTTCATATGCATGCAGATGTAGGACCATGATGGCCTAACGGTTCCCCTTGTCATAGACGGAGGGGACAAGGAGATGACATTATGGGTGTGGATGCGGAGCGGACGCTCCAAAGCATCCACACAAACTTTGTGCGGCTGACACATAGGGTACCCATGGCACAAGTCGAGGACTTGCCTGAGGCCATGCAGCGTCAGGTGGTGGGTGTACCACGAGCACGGGTGCGGTTGTTTTGATGGCTAGCTAGAGCCGTGGTGACTTTCCACGATTAGAACCCCCCTCCTCCTCCCCAGGCTTAGATACTTGGGAGTGACACATTTCTGTACTACCGTGTATTATATTTTGGTGGCTCGGAAGCCCCATTTTTGTATTATGACACTTATGTATTATGATGTCACATTTTATATGTTTAATGAAAACTTTTATGATGATCGATTTTGTTTATTTACATGTGTAAAAATGTATGTTTGTGATGAGCTTATGGTCTGTGAAACAAATGCCAATCTAACACATAGTTAGCATATGAGTCAGCAACTTGATTATAAATTCTTGGAACATGTATGTATGTTATGTTGTCAAATTGTTGTTCTAACAATCTCACATGTAAGAATCTTCGTAATAATGTTGGATCCCTAACATGATATAAGCCATTCAGCTGTGACATTATTAACTGCGAATCAAGACATACCTCAAGAGAGAGAACACCATGTGAAATGGCATCTCATAGAAGCTCAATAACGACACTATACTCAGCAACATTATTTGAAGAGGGCCGTAAACATATGCCTCCTAAAGCCAATACCTGACCCGTAGAAGTATAAATCACCCAAGTAGCAGAGGCTGAGTGTTGAGTGTGACGGCTAGCATTGCTATCCTGCTGAGTGTCAGTAATATGGCCTTCAGGCCTAGTACCTGTATGGAGTTTGTTGGGATCTGAATCCCAACCTTCTCCATGTCCGGATAACAGTATACATCAATATACTCATCAATGGTGAGGCCACCTCCGGGCCCGTGAGAACGTAGGTTCACCACTTCTCCACGTTGGGACAATCCTATAATGAAGTATATGTCCTCCACCTCTATAGTGAGAGACATCCCGTTGATATGGAAAGACTTTGAGTCGGGATCCCAGTAGTCTACTAGCATCTGCAACAGTCTTGGTTTGGCCCTTAAGCCCCCAAGACACCAAAACTTATATAGCCCACATGCATGAAGAGTTTGTTAAGCCATTAGACCGCCCCATACAGCTTCTTCTACATCCCTGTGTTCTCTCTCCCTCCATTCTAGAACCATCCTGCACATTTACATTAATTTTTGGTCATTATTTGTCTTAAAAAACCTTAAATGCGACCGCATACACGACTATTTGCAAAATAGCCTTGTATGTACACAACTTTGGGCCATTTTTCTGCGTATAGCCAGCCCTATACGCGAAAAAATCCTCGATTTTCGTGTGGGCCGAAGCGACTATCTTAGAATGGCCTAGAAATTGATTTTGACCATGAAAATTAAAAAAAATTACATGTAAATGGAAGAGCAGGGCATGGGAAGTTACCTGGAAAAAACAGTGTTGGATTTCGCCGGACGAAACTCTCGGAATTTGCGTTTGAAGTTCTGATCTCAATTGGGTAAAAATTTCAAATGTTATATAATCTTTTGAATTTTTTTCTATTTATAGAAAAAATTTCAACTTTTTGAAAATTTTTACCCCCTTTCTATAGTTTTGAACCGTTTCTGACCCTTTCGGATCGTTTTTGACTAATATGATGATGTAGGACACCGTTTTGAGCGCCATTTCAACCTTTATTTTGACCCATTCGTGCCGATTTCAGGTATGATGTTTAAACTGACATATAGGTTAGATTTCACCTATGTTTTCATTTTGCATGGCCTTATGACCATTTCATTATAACCTTAGGTACGAACCCATTCTATCCTGTCACGGAACATTCTTGTTGTTTTGGAAGTGACATGATGTGAATGGTAGAGTTTGACCTTCCATGGGTGGCCTAGTTAGCTCCTTGTTTGCATTTGGCGCCCATGCCGACAGTTTTTCCCGTAGGGTGTGGGAGTCTGTTGTATAGTATCGCCATGTCATTTCACAAGAGCCCCATACTCCTCTTGATCTTTTTGCTAGCTTGTTTCCTCAGGACTCCCTTATGTCAAGTTGTAATTGCATTATCATGAGCTTTTCCTACCTCATTGAGCCTTATGCCGACTTCCTTGAATTTGAGTATCGGCCATATAGCCCGAGCTTGTCTCATGTCTAGCCACGCAGAGCCATTTTGTATATTCTTCGTAGCCTGATTCCCTATTTTTACCGGGAGGGGACTTTCCCTTGAGTGTCGCTATCCTACACGTGTATCCTTGCATTGAGCATATGTATGTTCCGCTTCTTGGAACTAGTTTGTTTGTCCCTTGACACTCGTCTCCTCCTAGTTTGTAACTATAAAGCACTTTTATTCTTTTTCAATCTTTTCAAAATATTTGAAAAAGTCCAAAAAAATCAAAAAACCAAAAAGCCGAAAAAGAAAAGATGTTATCTTTGGCAGTAGTCAAGTCGTGTCGCCTTCGAACAGAGCACTGTATATCACATCCGTTGGTTGGGTTAATAGTTTGACTTTAGGAGCTGTACTCATTTATTTGAGTTTATCTCCACCGACTGGTTAAGCTTCCAGTCCCTATGGAGCCTCTGTCGATGCCTCCTATGTTGCAAAGATGTCCCAGTTTTGTATATGGAGTTTATGCTGCCTACATTCAGTCACCATTCGACTTTATGCTCTTGTTCGAAGGAAGTTGAAACCTAAGTCGGCCATTCCTCAGTTATCTTGACTTTTCATGTCAGCCATTCCCGGTACAGTTACTGGTTCATGCACATTATGATCGAGTCCTTCCACATTATACAACTTTGCTGAGTACCTTGTGTTGGATGATGGGGGATGCCTTAATGCCCTCCTTCTAGCGGATTTCGTCCCATCGACTTTAGATCATTTATTTTGGGATAGGAATCTAGAGTCATTTTTGAGTGCCTTGAGACTTGCAGTCATCAGTGGTAGGTTGTCTCGCCATCGATAGTTTTTTGGGAATACATCAATGTCCCCTTATCGATGGATTCTCTCAAGTGTTCGACCTCAACACATTTATTCACACTTGTTAGTTTGCACTCTAGTACCTTGATTCTCATTTTCATTATCGGTGGGTGCTCTCGCGTCTGTTAACGGTATACATCAATGATCGGTAATTAGACGATGGACTACTATGTTCAACCTCGACACCTCTATTCACATAGTAGGACATGTACTCATAGAGGTTTGTGTAGAAGACCTTCCAGACTGGTGCCATATCATATATGCTACCTCCTTGATCATGCCAGTGTTCACGAAATTTCAGCTCTCATGACTTGATTCCAGTATATGTCAGATATTTCCAGCCATTATGGAGATCTTGATCCAGTATATATCTTCAGCCTTCATGGAGATCATGATCCAGTGTATATCTTCATCCTAGAGATTCTGATCTATCCATATTGTACGTGGTGATGACCACACATATCATATTTTGTATCATGCCTATTCATGGCCATTGTACTCTTATGTATCTGGACTGCTACATCTACTTGTAGTTATGTGCAGAGTTTTGATCATTGTATTGTATTGGTTGGATGGCTGGTTCTTCCACTGGGTTCTTCATCACTCCACTTCTGGGATGGACTTATAATGTATTTCGGCCATCGTATGACCCCTCTGACCTCACACATTAGGGGGCATCTGTTACAGCTGATTTTACCACACATGGTGGATCACACCTTTATGGCCTTCCCTGTTCCTCTGCAGACTCTTTAGACCCCATGGACCATTTTTGTACCTTTTATGTTTCCAAGATTATCCCTAAAAACATGCAATAATTGCCATACGTGACTTTTAATCCCTTTCTCGCGTATATACGCATATTTGACCCTCAAACCCGCATACATTGGGATGTGTGCAAAAGGCCAAATGATTTTGGAGTTTTCCTTGATGTGGATTCGAGTCACTTGTCTCTTGGCCTTCCATATTCCTTGAGATCGCTCGGATTCGACCTTCCATTACCCCATTGAAGAGCTATATAAGGAACCCTTTGGATACATTGAAGGGGGAGGAATTGAAGAGCAAGAAAACTATAGTCCATTGTTGCCAGAGCTTATACTTGAGTATGCATCCCTTTGTCCCTTGGAGCACTTTGTGTTCTTCCCAAGCTTTCCTTTTGCTTGTGAGCTTGCTATCGAGAGATGGAGGATTGAAGTGGTGGAGGCCCAAGTGGGGGACTTAGTTTCTCCAATTCGTAGACGTGCTGACAAAGGTTGTTACTATTGTAATCTCTGTTTTATATCAATAGAGATATCTTTCTCTGTCCAATAATGTGTATTTAAATGAGTATTTGATCCATGGATTCTTTTAAATGCTTATATGTTATTGATTATATATGCTAGAGTAGGTCTAACACAATTATATATAGCATGCTTGTCTTGTTTGCTGAATGTTGAGGAAGCAAATTGCTAATACAAGCGAGAGTGGAAAATATTAATGGGGATCTACATCAACCATCCGGAATACGGTACGTATCGAGATCCTTTAGTGTTAGATGTTTGGTTTCTCTTGTATATAGGAAAGTATTGATTTCTGGAGTTAATCTGTCTATTGTGGTACCCCAAGCCATAGGAATTTCTCTCCGTAACATCCCCATTGGCCCCAAGGGTTAAATATCCCCTCCCCCCTATCCTTAGGAAATCATGCCTCCATCTCTTTTAATGTTGCATTGACATAGATAGGATTGGGTATTTAATTAAATTGCACATTTACATGATGTCCAAAATTATAATGTGTCGGTTAACACAAAATACCATCGGCATTGATTTTAATCTCCGAAACATAAAATGATTAATCAATGGTGAGGCTTTTGCCTTCAGCTCCACACCATGATTAATTACAATATTTACATCATATATATTTAATGCAAATTGTAACACCCCGATTTTGACCCCGTTTGCATGATACATATATTGTAAATAATCATGGTGTGGAGCTAAAGGCAAATGCCCCACCATTGATTTGGTTATGTCATATTTCGGATATAAATTGTCACCGATGGTATATTGGGACATGCGGCATACATATTAAGTTGTGGCATCATGTAATTATGCATCTTTAATTAAATAACCCAACCAGCTATGTTCACTGCAACCAAATTGAGAAGGGGCATGATTCCTAAGGATAAGGAGGGGGAATGAGCCATGGGGGAAAATCCATGTGTCACCACCACCTTAATTATTCTATTGTTAGTTGGGGCCACTATTTTGCTGGTAGGAAAACCACTACGCCCACACGCCTGCACTATCTCCATGATGCGATCTGGATTGCTGATCGTTCTGTCCACTCTCCCCACCGACGACTGTTCATTTTTCCTCATGCAGAGTGGAGTTAAAAGGGATTACAATCCTTGTGTGGGGGTTCACCTTTTCCTCCCTCACACTGTTTTCCAGTCCGTGGTTGTGTTCTTTTTCCATTCACGCAGGAGATCATTTTCTCATTCACCATTGTCAGACTGTGTAACGATCTGTTACTCCATCGTTCAATCGTGACTGTGATATCATCCACAGTTGTGTTGGCTACGTCTTTCTCCCTCATGTGTAGATTGGGAGTCTGTTCCTTTCCCATTTTCGGTCTGGGTAAGTCTCCAGCGATTGCAGTGGAGATTGTGTGCTGTGGGCTCATGGTCGTTCGTGGGCTGTTGTTTGCCACAATTGCTGGACTGTGTATTTCCCGTGTGATTTGGCTGCTGTAGATTGGTGTGGAATAGTTTTGGCCAGAATAGGGCCAAGAACGATCCAAGGAGTTGTTTTCCCTTGTTAAAGCTTGAATAACTGTTTTGCTGCATGCATGCAGTGGTTTTTTCCTCAGACTGCATTGGAGTGGTAAATGAGGGCCTGATGTGCTTGATAAACCTGGTGGTTTGGGAACCACACAAACAGAGCTAATGGGATGGCTTTCTTCTCCACAACCCCTGAATAGCACTGGAAGGGAGATCAGGGTCTGAGGAACTGCGTTGCAGAGAAAGGACTGATTTTCTTGTGTTGGGTGTGTGTGGGTGTCCTAGAAGCCATGCTGGTTCTGGTGTAGGTGTCCTTATCTCTTTAATGAGCTCACCAACTTAGCATTTAGCCTTTCCCAACTCCTGGATGGCCTGATAAACCCACTTTGTTGGCTTGATTGATCCGTTGTTCACCTGATAAACCCAATTGTGTTGGCTTGGCTAAACTGTGTACCCTTGTGGTGTTGTTATCCTTGGCTATGTGTAAGCCTGTTAGTTCCTTATTCCTTGGGGAATCATGCCCAGCTCGGGGGTGGCAACATTGCTGAGAGATTAAAGAGAACGCGAGCCTATGGTTGGGTGGAATGTTGAAGTGATGTAGCTGGTTGCGGGACAAGTTCTCTATAAGATAAGTATTCTTGCCTAACTTGTGTCTGTAACTATATTTTCCATTTGATGAATGATGACGTACTTGAATGCTTAATCGTATATGAATGCAT
Source organism: Pseudotsuga menziesii (assembly GCA_001517045.1). Classification (NCBI taxonomy): domain Eukaryota; kingdom Viridiplantae; phylum Streptophyta; class Pinopsida; order Pinales; family Pinaceae; genus Pseudotsuga; species Pseudotsuga menziesii. The sequence goes on along the minus strand of LPNX010204080.1, from coordinate 211,310 downwards.
GTTGTTTGCTTCCGCTATGCATATGAATGATTAATGCATCGTAATATGTTTTATGTTTTTAAGTATCATGCTTCAGCATTATATGTATGTATGCTCTTGTTCATGGGGCTAGATGCCTGGATGATTGATGTATCATAGTGTCCTCTTCGCCGGTCAGAGGGTTGGGGATGTTACACAAATGAGGTCAAAACCGGGGTGTTACACCATTTTTCAGTCTTCATTGCTACTAGCCCCCAAGTCCATCTTGGTTCAGATAGCCAAGATTCTCAGGGATTTTCTTTGGAGTGGTGGAAAAGATAATCAAAGTAAAATTCATTTGGTCAAATGGGAGACTATTAAAAGACCTCTAATTGAAGGCGAATTGCAAATAAGAGATCCTGAATTAGCTAATCTTGCCTTGGGTGGCAAGCTTGTTTGGCAGATTTTTGCTGATAAGAATCATCTGGTCAACAAGCTCTTTTTGATGAAATATCTTAAAGGTGGATCCCTGAGAACTATAAAATCAGAAAAGCTTCCTACAGGTACTGCTATATGGAATTTGTGCAGCAAAAGTATAAATCTAATTCAATAGCATTTATATAGAATTCCAGGGAACGAGAAATGAATTTTTTTGTGGGAAGACATGATCCTTGGGCATACTCCTCTTTCCTCCATAAATTTTCTTTCTGAGATCAAATTATGGCTGTCTAATAAAGGTCTCCTTCGTTTAGCTGACATTTTCTCATGGGATGATGCGGGGAACTGGGTTGACTGGAATTTCCTGGAAATGCCAGAACGGTTGATTCCAGAACAATCAATTTTGATAAACGCTTTGTCTGGTTTGACTCCTATCCACTGCTCCTTGAAAGGTAAATGGGGTTGGGGTTCAATTGGTGTTTATTCTATTGGCCATGGATTTTCATTAATTCAATCTTCTCATGCCTCCTTGCTAGAACCTGCGATGTGGAAATCGATTTGGTCTCCTTATGGACTACCAAAGGTAAACAAAAATTAATGGCTTCTTATGCATCAAAAGGTCTTAACTGGTGAGAATTTGATCAAACGTGGTTTCCTTGGGCCTTTCTGTTGTTGTCTATGTAAAGCAACTACAGAATCATCAGACCATTTATTCGTGGATTGTGATTTTACCCAATCGGTTTGGCGTCTGGTTCTGAATGACCTCATGATTGCAGCACCATTTGGCATGACGGTTACGGCTTTGTTCTCTACCTGGCTAGATAGGATCCCATCATCCAAAGGAAAATGCGTTGGATTGTATGCCTGGAAGATTATCCCCAAGTGCGTTTGGTGGTCAATTTGGCTATCAAGGAATGATGTTTTGTTCAATGATAGATTGTGGTCTCATGTTGATGTTGCCAATAAAGCCAAATTGCAAATTTTTGAAATTGTCAAGAATCGTATTTCCTCTATTTCGCAAGAGATGTTAGAGTGGTTGGGACGCAGTTCGAAATTCAACGTTTTAAAAAAAAATTCCAAACCAATGTTGCCTCCTCCTTGGCGTGTGAGATTAACTGCAGATAATTTTTCTCTTTGGTGGAAGAGTAAGGGAGTTTATACAATTTTCTTTGATGGTGCATGTAAAGGGAATCCTGGAGTTGCAGGTGTTGGCGGCTTAATCTTCTCTCTGGAAAGCGAGAAAATATCTAGCTTCTGTTGGGGCTTAGGAATTTGTTCTAATAATCAGGTAGAGAGTTACATCCTTCTTATGGATTGCCAAATTGCCAAGAAGATTGGTCTCAAGAAAATACAAATTTTTAGGGATTTAGAGGACTTGATAAAATTGTTAAATTCTGACTCTCAGTTCAATAAAACTTCATTGGATAAAACCTTGCAGTGAATTCGTAACTTCTTGAAAGATTTTGAGGAAGTCTCTTCTTCTCCTATTCTAAGAGAGTTGAAAAATCAAGCAAATTCTTTGGCTAATAAAGCTTGTCTTTTTCCTTTAGGAAGCTTCAGTTCCAATGGAGAATCTTGTACTATTCAGCCGCTACCATAACTATTTATATGTGTGAGTAATGATGTTGAAGATGTAAACAAAATAAAATTCCTTCCTAAATATTGTTTTAATTCTTGGTCCTATAGAAGTTATCTTCTGACCTTATTGTAAATGGTTGATCCAGCTATTGCTACGTCATTCCAGGAATTCTCCAAAATTTCAAAAAAATAAAAGTATACTCGTTTGAGTTAAAAAAAAAAGTGAACCTTGTTGAATGAAACCTAAGCTCTCTAATTATATTTCAAAAGAACAATTTGGATTTTTAGCCAATAGGCATATCCTTGATGCCATTGGTACCACTCAAGAGCGTTTACATACTTTTAAGACTAAAAATCTAAGCTTGGTGGTTATGAAGATTGATTTAGCTAAGGCCTGTGATAAAGCCAATGGGTATTTTCTGAGGTTGGTTCTTCTTCAGATTCGCCTTCCTGAACATGTTATGAAGTGGATTTTGACATGTGTCTCTTTTGCTAACTTTGTAGTTTTAATCAAAGAGTCTCCCACCTCTTTCTTCAAGAGTACTAGAGGTATGAGACAGGGATGCCCCCTCTCTCCTTTATTATTCTTACTTATGATTGAAGGTCTTAGTATATTGATTTCCAAAGCTCGTAATGAAGGCCTGCTTTCAGGTATCAAATTTTCAAATGATATTATTATTACTCACTTACTTTTTGTAGATGATGTAATTCTCTTTGGTTTGGATAATATAAAAATAGGAAGATTATGTTTTCTCTATTGGACCTTTTTTGCAATGCTACAAGTATGGAAGTCAACATTGAAAAATATTGCTCCTTTATACACAAGGTTCAGCCAGAATTTTTATCGGAATTGAAGACCCCTTTTCAGTTTAAGATTGATCAGATGGAGAATGGCTTCAAATATTTGGGTTTTTATTTAAAACCAAATAGTTATAGAGTGAAAGATTGGTTTTGGCTCATAAAGAATATTGAAAAGAGGATTTCAAATTGGTCTTTTAGATTTCTATCCTTGGGAGGCAGGCTTACTTTAATTAAAACCACTCTGTAAAGCATTCTTATTTATTGGTGTTCTTTGGTCAAGCTTCATGTCTCCATTATCAATTCTATCAGGAACAAGATATTTCACTTTTCATGGGTAGGCTCGAGTTCAAAAAGAAAATTTCATTTGTCTTCTTGGGATATCATGGCTTCTCCAACTCATCAGGGAGGCTGGGGTATTAAGAATTTGTCTATTTTTAACTCGGTACTATGTTTAAAAACTTTATGGACATGTATTTTTTATCAGGGCTTATGGAGTGAAGTGATGAAAACAAAGTATTTGAAGAATATTTTAGTTGGTACTTCAATTGGAAACACGGTCTATGATTCAAGTGGTGCCTCGGTGGTCTGGAATAGCTTCATCAAGGTTATTCATTAGTTGAAAAAATGGATTTGTTGGAATATAGGAAATGGAAAAAAGTGTATTTACTAGTGTTATCACTCCAAGAAACTCCTCTAGGTTGTAGCTCGAGGATGCCTGGTAACTTAAACTGTTTTTTTTTTGTTTTTCTGAATTGGATCAAGCCAGATAACCTATATAACCTCTCACTCTCAAGACATGCATGATGCTCACTCAATCACAAGGCTTTTAGTTACAACTTATTCAGTAGTTTGACAAAAAGGTGCAGGGATGAAGAACTCACCAGGCTGGCAGACTTACACACATAACACATGCATATAAATGGCTAAATCCTACTGAGGATGGTGTTTATAAATCAAATATCACTAAATAACCAATGGGATGATAGCTATCGGCCCTTTAATAAATTTGAAAATTACCTAAATGCACATTCAGGCAATAAACATAGTAAAGAAAGAGATGGCTAAACAAATCACAACAAAAGAGCTTATACTTAGAATAAACCAAATGAGACGCTTGATAATGGAACAGGCTCATAAATCCCCAGAGTTGAACCTTTATTAATAAAAAAATCACGGGCTTTATAGCCTCTTACAAAAATTACAGATCCTGAAAATCTGATCTGTTTACATAAAAAATAATTGAAAGTAATAGTTTTTCCAGATTAGGGCTTCAAACCCTTGTTAAATGTTTGTTTATCTAATGCAAAGATCTAGTTCACTGGGCAATATTTTAATGACTTAAGTGATAGCTGATAACCACCACTGCTGGTTTGCTGTGAAATTACCGCCAACAGCCAGTGTCTTTGCGTTTACTGAAGTGAATTTCCTCATTTAATCCGCTGGATTTTTCTTTATCTTGTCGCCACAGATTTGGCGCTCCAAGCCTCTATTTTTCCTTACCGCCGTGGTTGCTGATCGAAGGATTTTTCCTCTATTCTATCGGCACCCCAAGTCTCTTTATTGTCGCACTGTCGACGCTCCTTAGATCACCAACGTTGCAACGACTTATTCTTTTATCCACTCTGTGCTCCTAATCTCCGAGCTTCAGCGTTCTTTATAACTACACATCGGCAATCAGTAGCCGTAGTAAATAACGCATCGGAAACTTTATCTTAACATTGCCGTAGTTTTGAAGGTAATACGAACTAAATTCAACCTTGCCGGAAGTTGATTGACGATGTGTGAATCAGAGCTTTAGTCTCCTGTGCAGCCGACGCAGCGGAGGAGTTTAGTCTTAAATTCGTCGATCTGTAGCTCTCAGCTTTCCTAGTCGCCGGTGATTTCTCCATGTTGCGCTATCAGAATACTTTTCTATCAGCTGATCGAAAGCCTTGTCTGTTTGTCTTCCGTAGTTGTGGCTCTTTAGTGGACTAACTCGCCGACGGTTATTGTTTTCAAGTTTCGACGCTGAAGTTTTCATCTGCTCGCGGACCCCATAGTTGATCTTTCTTTTGCCGTTGCAGCCCCTTAGTGAACTAGCTTGCCGCTCCATTGTTCCTAGTTCTTTCGACTATCAATGAATTTCTTCTATTGTCGCACTATCAAAATGTTTCTTATCATCGATCGGAAGCCATAGTCAGTTTGCTTCCTGCCGTTGTGGCTCCCTAGGGAACTAGCTCCCTGTTCGTTAGTCCTTCAAAGTTTCAACGCCGATGAGTTTGTATTGTTTCGGAACCCGTAGTAAGTTTCTATTTTGCTATTGCGGCTCCGCAATGAACTATTTGGCCGACAGTTTAATCTTTTCAATTTCCGACTTCTGTTACTTGACTTTGGTGGCATTTTACTTTTTCATATCACCGACATTTCGGCACCTTTCAGCTTTACCTCGCCGCTGCTTAATCCTTAGTTCTTTTGATTTGATTTTATCGCTGTCGGAGGTCCTTGGAAGTCTGAATTGGAACGCTTAGTCACTATATTCTCCACCATTGCGGGGCCTTTGAGAACTAGCTCGCCGATATGAAATATTCACAACTTCCGATTGATGTTTGAAAAATGTTTCGATGGTGTAAACCGTTTCAACAATATGCCTATCAACCGAAGGGGTCTTCCACTCGCTATTTATCTTCCATCTTTCAGTGGCTAATGAGATGTTTTGATCCTCGCCCAATCCACTGAAACCACAACTTTGTGAAATTTGTATCAAAAAAATAGAGGTCTTCAAAACTGTTAGTGATCTTCATATCCTTCATTGCATCATTTAAATTCTTCATACTATCAAAAATAAATTTATTTTATTTGGGAGATAACAACTGGTATTGACCCTTTCGTAGGTGACAATGATTGTCCTTATTTGCCTGAAGAAATTACAGAACACCTTCACTGGATTAATATCAAGACACTGGACTTATTGAAAAGACCCATATGGTATGTCTTAAAAGGGTGTTATTGGCTGAATGCTAGAGATCTAGGACTCATAGGTATTTGGGTTGTTCATTGGGATTCCTACATTGAAAATTTGAAAGTTGCTAGGGTTAAGCTCAATTATGGGAATGACACTCTAGTTTGGCCCGAAAACAAAAAAAATGGGACCATTACAACCAAGCTGGCCTATGCTTATTTAATCATAAATGGTAGTAAATATGAGCAAAGATGGTGGTTTAAACTTCTATGGGAATGGAATATTCCACAAAAATTGAAATGATTTTGGTGGCTCTCTCTTAAGGATAAGATCCTCACTTGGCACAATCTCATGAAAAGGGGGTGGCAAGCTCCAAGCTTTTGTCCTCTTTGTAGACAAAATGAAGAAACTGGCTTTCATTTTTTTGTGAATTGTCTTTTCTGTAAACAGGTCTAGTCAGTTGTCAAATACTTTCTGGGATTTAGTATGGATTGGGGTGCTGAAAATTTGGAGATCTCTTTTTCCAATTGGTTTCAAACTTTTGCATCATTCAATATTTTTCCTATTTTCATCTCTTGGTCTCTATGGATGTCAAGGAATAAAGCATTCTTTTAGGATATCAACCCCGTTGTCCTTATTTCTGGAATGAAGGGCATACACCTCTTCAAGGAATTTGTGAAAACAAACAACAAAAGGAAAATCAAAAGGCTTGATCCTCCTATTGTAGTTGTCTCAGGTGCTGAAGAGTATTTTGATGGTGCTTCTAACCTTAATCAATGTGGTTGTGGCATGGTACTTGTTTTGAACAAGGATCACTTTTTTTAATCTTTGCATAGGTGGAGGTTTGGGTTCCAATACAAAGGCTGAGCCGCTAAGTTTATTTGGTCTCCTTCTTTTTACTTCTCTTATTGGCATATCAAATATCATTATTTTTGGATATTCCAAGGTTTTAATTGAGTGGTTGAATGGATTATCAATCTTCAGGTGTTATTACTCAACCATTGGATTTGGAAAGTTCAAGATCTTAGAATCTCATTCAATCTGATCTCTTTCAGGGATATTTCTAGGTGTTATAATGCAAAAGTTGAATCTCTCTCTAAAATTGTCATTCCCCTTAAGTTTGGATTTTTAAGGTTCCTTGAATTTTTGGATGGCTTTTTGATTCATAAAGGTGAAACAAGTCTTACATACTTGATGTCATCTAGACTAGAAGGGACAGTGGTCTATTTTGAGCAGTCTTGTTACTTTTGTGCCTTTTATAAGGTTTAGTTATCTAACTTGTCTATGTGCTGAAGACATTTTTGTATGAAGAAAGCACACTATAAGGATGATATGCATATGTAAATTTCCCTTGATTAATATAATAGCAAAAAAAATGTCTTTTTTTTGGTGAAAAAACCTTGTTCAATTGGAAAATAGTATATACATTGATTTTTTTTAGCTTCTTTGTTTTATATAGTTTGGTAAAAATTAACAAATAAGGATTGTGTAAAGAGTGAAGTTCTTAATTAAAAAGTAGTATATACATTTATTTTTAAGTGGATAGACGTTTTTATTTGAGATTTGGGGTGGACTACGACCTATGTTTTTTCATCTACGGATGAGGATGAGACAAGTGTAATGTCGAGATTGATTCTATGGCAGTCGTTCAAAATTCGAAATAAACAATTATAAAAAAAAGGAATATAAAAAATAATTGGTAGTTAGGCGATGAATGGATAACTCGTAGCAATGCATGGATAACTCATAGTTGATGAATGGACAACCAAAAGTTCATGGCCGATAACTAGAAGAATGTGAGATAAAAAAACAAATATAAAAAATAATGGATAGTTTATAAATGGATAACATGAAGAATGCCCGTGATAGCATGTAGCTAGGCATGGATAATTCATTGTTGAACTCGTTTAACTAGAAGCATATGAGGAATTATTATTTTTTCCAAAATGTCTTCCATTCCATAACTATTTCCCAACCATTTGATCCATATCGACGTGATCCAACCACAAACTATGTGGGTGTGCTAGTTTTAACTTATTACGGGTATATATATATTAGAATTTTGGGGTGGATTAACATCTATACATTTTCATCAATGGACTATACGTTTTCATCTCCAGATTGATTCTATGGGTGTCATCCAAAATTCATAATTAACAATTTCAAAAAAATAAAAAATAGCTTAGTAACATCTCATAATTATAGTTAGTGATATTTGGAAAAATTAAACTTCAACTTGAAGTATTTGATTATTAGATACAACTTTGAGCTTAACTCCATTGATGATACAACTATTAACTTAACTTCAACTCAAATCATGACTTTTATTTGAATTGTAATTGTTGATATATTAACTTTTAAATTAATTATTAGATGCAACTATTAGCTTAACTTGAATGATTCTACAACTATTAGTTTAATTTCAACTCTCATTCCAGTTATATTGGATAACTATTACATTAACTATTATGATTCTACAACTATTAGCTTAACTTGAACTCTGATTGCACTTATATTGGATAACTATTAGATAACTATTACAATAACTCCAACAATGATATAACTATTAAATTAAATTTAGATTGGCGTGGTAATAAAAAATTATTAGATGAACATGTAGATGTACTCCAATGACTCCATCTCTGAGTCTCAGAATTCCACCTTTATTGCAGTGAAATGAGAAGTCCACCTTCATTGCAGTGAAATGAGAAGTCCACCTTCATTGCAGTGAAAAGAGAAGTCCACCTTCATCGCAGTGAAACTATGCACTGCCCAATACAATATTTTTGTTTCGACCAAACTTCCAACCACTCAGTCATCAACTTCCATTGAATTATGTATTAATAATTTATATCTCCTCAGTTATACATTCAAAAACATATTTTAAAACTGATAGCAAATACATAGGAAATTCAAATTTCGCTCCAAGAAGATTTCTGGCCTCTCGGCTCTCTTTGGTGGCTGATTCGACTGGTTTTTGGCTAAGGTAGAGTCCTCCTTGCATTAGATCAGAGCTAGCCGAGCCATCTCTTGGTTATTTCTTGGTGTTCGATTGCAGGATAATTTTTTTTTCCTCGGCGTTGGTGAATCTTTATGGGTCTATCTGTGTTGAGCCAGGAGTTCTTGCCTTTGGGCTCTTGGAGATATCTGTTTTGAGGTCATGGAGGATGGAAGGGGCTCCTCCCATATTATTGACCTCAATGCCTTCAGGAGGTTGGTAGCTTCAGGAAGCAAGAGAAAAATTACCCTAAACCAACAGTGTTTTGTAAAGAAGCTTGACAATATTCCATTGGTAGTTCTTCCAGCGGATCAAACTTGCGGAATAGCTCTAAATATTTTTGACTAGGGCCTCATCGCCCAATTCACTGGGATATGTCCCTCACCTAAGACAATCGTAGTGTGGGTTCAAAGGAATTGGAAACCTCTCATCTCAGAAGGCATTTGCAGTAATTTGATATGTAAGGGATATTATATTTTTTCTCTTTAAAAATTCAGTTGATAGAGATTTAATTTTTAGAAATGGGCCATACTTCATGGGTCCTCAAGGGCTCTACTTGAACAAATGGACTTCGGATTTTGATCTGAATCAAGATGTCCCCTCTGCAGTTCATGTTTAGGTTAGGTTGTCGCGTCTACCTCTCCATTGCTGGAATTCGGCATCCCTAGAAGCTATAGGAAACACTCTGGGGAAATACATTAATAGGGTTGATCAAAGAGACCAATACACTTGTGCCAGAATTTGTGTTGAAGTGGATTTAGAGGTAGGGCTCCCTGAAGCTATTAACCTGACAGTAGAAGATTTGTCTTATGTTCAAGAGCTAGACTATGAGAAAATACCCTTTAAGTGCAGATTTGTCATGGTTATGGGCATTTTGCCAGATCTTGCAAGAAAAAAATTGAGGAAGAAGCTGTTAAAGAAAAGGGAGATCAATGGACCCAAGTTCAAAAAACTAGCTCAGCAAAGCAAGGAAACAAAGTCAATGGAAAAAGAGTAGAATTGGGGAAAATTAGCAAATCCTCCAGGAATAAACAGAAAGAAAATGGAGCAGCTATGAAGGAACCATCATCTCAAAACAATTTTGAAGTATTGAGCACCCTAGAAGAACAAGTGATTTCAGTGCTTGAAGAGGGAGAAGTCCCTCAATTTAAAACTCAAACAAGTGAAGAAGTTAAAGGTTCTACTGAACCATATCTCAACACTTCCGTGGAAGGACATTCTCCTACATATGCAGAAATGGCAAAAAAAAGAAACGTACGGACAATTCTGGTTCATCTGATGAAGATCCCCTTGAGAGGTCATCCAAAAAAGGGTGAAAATATCATAAGACGGTTCAGGAGGAAGAAGTCGAACGTCTTAAGATGCAAGGAAGTCAAGCAACTATAGAGATGTCAATCAATAGGAACACCCAGGCCAGACCTATAAAAGGAGGCCCTACCCCCTTCATCAAATAATGAACTTTGTCTCTTGGAATTGCAGAGGGCTTGGCAATTCTTCAAAAGTCAAAGTTGTTAATGACCTTATAAGAATGGATTCTCTAGACATTCTTATGCTCCAAGAGACAAAAATCGATGAGGATAGTCTTCTTTCCATTACCTGTAAAAGATGGAAAACAAATGTTGGTATGGCGGTGAGTGCCAGAGGCACTGTTGGTGCAATTGCTACTTCTTTCACTTCATAGCATTGGAAAGACAACAATTTTTTTTTCTTTGGAAAATTATTTCACTTCACAGTATTGGATTTTTACAAAACTTCGTCATACTCTAAGTCAACAATCAATTTGCCTATTTAATCTTTATGTGCCGGTCGATTCTTAGGAAAAAAAATACTATTGGAGATTGTTGGCAGCCTTTATTGATGCTAATTCCTTTTCAAATTTATTAATCGCTGGCAACTTAAATATAATTTTGAACACAAAAGAAAAATTAGGTGGTGTTTATGGCAGAGATCCCTTGCTGAAATTGGTGGGTAATTTTATGTTATCGTTGGAGCTGATAGACTTCAAGCCAAAAAGGGGAAGGTTCACGTGGTCAAACAATAGATTGGGCGCAGCTAACATCTCTACCAGACTAGACCGTTTTCTGGTGCAGAGTTCTATGTTGTCAGCTAAAAAATTCATCTCCTCTAGTATCTTGTCCAAGATCACCTCAGATCATAAGCCAATTTTGCCGCAGATCAAAGATGAAGAGGACCTTGGTCCTATTCCATTTCGATTCAGCCCATTGTGGAAAGACAATAGTGAATTTATGAGCATTGTAACTATGGATTGGGATCTTCCAGTTGTTGGATCTTCGAATTTTGTTTGCGAGAGGAAGCTCATTAACACCAATGCTGCATTAAAGAACTGGTTCAAACTCACTCAAAAAAACCCAATCAGTGAGAGGAAAGAAGCCCTTCAAAAACTGGAGAAAATCCAACTGGAAATGGAAGAATCAGAAATTACTCCAGCTTTACTTGAAAAAGAGCAAAAATATCAGTTCAACTCTTTACAAGCTTTCAGGCAAGAAGAATTATATTGGATACTAAAGTGTTGAAGTACTTGGTTGAAAGCTAGATATCGAAATACCTCCTTCTTTCATAAGCAATGCAGAGTTGGACTTTCTAAAAATCATATTTCAGAAATCTCCTCCGAGTCCGGTGAAGTGGTCAAAGAAATTTCTCAAATCAAACGATTGGCTGAAACTCATTTTTAGAATCTATTCAAGGAGGATGGCTCCTCTAATTCAGATTATACCTTTGATTTTTTGTCCAATATTCCTAGTTTGGTTAGTGAGGAAGAAAATGATGAGCTAATGAAGCCTTTTTCGGAGCAAGAAATTATTGATGTTATTTGGTCCATGGAGCTGGATAATGCTCCTGGCCCCGATGGATTCTCCTTTCACTTTTATCGAATTTGCTGGACAATAATTAGGAAAGGTCTTCTCTGAATGTTAAAATCATTCCAAGTTAAAGCCAAAGTAGGTGGCTACACAAATTCCACTTTTCTTGCATCAATTCCTAAAGAAGCTAATCCATCCTCCTTTGATAGATTCTTACCTATTTCTCTATGCAATGCATCTTATAAAATCTTTTCTAAATTTTAGCAAACATACTTAAACCTTTGCTTGGGAAGCTGATTTCTCCTCTTCAAGGAGGGTTTATAAAAGGGATACATATACTAGACAATGTTATTCAAGTTTGGGAAGCTATGCATTCTAGCTTTCTACGAAAGGAGAAGGGCATGCTTATCAAAATTGATATGGAAAATGCCTTTGACAGGGTAAAGCATTCATTTCTTTTCTCAGTTCTTCAATCTTTTGGATTTAGTTTTTCCTTTGTAAATTTGATTAAAGATTGCATTAACAATCCTTGGATAGCGCCATTAGTAAATGGCAGACCAAAAAAATTCTTTCAAGCTACAAGGGGCCTTCGCCAGGGCTGCCCTTTGTCACCCTTTTTGTATATTCTTATGGCCAATTCTCTAAGCAGGAAGCTAATCATAGGAAAAATTGATGGGTTCATTCTGGGAATAACTTCAGCAGTAGGAGTAGAAGCTATCAACCATGCTCTCTTCACGGATGACACCCTGCTCTTGGGAGGGGCTTCCTTAAAAATGGTAAGAGTTTTGCCTGAAATTATGGATTAATTCTGTATTATTTCAGGGGCTCTAATCAATAACCGTAAGAGTGCAATGTTCGGATGGAATACAGATCAATTAAAAGTTGATAAAATTTCACAGATCTTGGGTTTTGAAGGATATTGTAACGTCCCCGACCCTCCGACCAACGAAGAGGACGCTACCATGGCCTCAACCATCCGGGCAACCAGCCCCATGAACATGTGCATTGATAAAATGTTGAAGCAAAATGCATTGAAGTAGAACATACATAGATACAATTATTTTTCATACACAGTAGAAGCAACATACATTCATACAAGCATTCAACATGTTCATCATAATCATTAACAGTAAATAGGATTTTAGAAGTAAAATAGACAAGATTACTTATCTTATAAAGAACTCGTTCCGCAACCAGCTACGTCGTTGCAACGTTCCACCCAACCATAGGCCAATATGCTCCTTAATCTCTCAGTAACGCTGCCACCCCCAAGATGGGCATGATTCTCCAAGGAATAAGGAACAAGCAGGATTACACATAGCCAAGGATACACAAAACACAGCCAAGCCAACACAGTTGGGTTTATCAGGCCACCAAGGAGTTGGGAAAGGCTAAATGCTAAGTTGGTGAGCTCATTGCAGAGCTAGGAACACCTACACTAGAACTAGCCTGACTTCTAAGACACCCACACACACCCAACAAAAGGAATTAGTCCCTTCTCTGCTACACAGTCCCTCAGGCCCTGACTTCCCTTCCAGTGCTATTCAGGGGTTGTGGAGAAGAAAGCCAACCCTCTAGATCTGTCTGTGTGGTTTCCAAACACACTAGGTTTATCAAGCAAACCAAGCCCCCATCTCTGCTCCCTACACAGTCCGAAGACCAACCATTTCACGCATGCAATCAATTAGCAGTTTTAGCTTAAATAGGGAAACGACTCCTGAGTCGTTCTTGGCCCTATTGTGGCCAAAACGACTCCCAAGTGAATTACAACAGTCCCAAAACGTATTAGTAAACACAACTCATGACGCGGGGAAACAACAGTCCATCTTGGAGGACGAAGTCACCGGGAAAAATTACACAGACCACATTGGGGAAGAAAATACAGTCTCCCAACCTGTGCGTGAGGGAAACTTGCACCAATCCCCAAATATAGAGGGAAAAACATATGCACGAGCCACAAATCGGTAGGGAAAACTTACACACAGTCCCTGAGCATAAAAATGGCTCTCCATAGGAAAAATCATGGGTGATAGTGACCGAACGGCTCCCAGCTTGCTGCATGAGTAACAACAACGTAGAACCCAGCACGTGAGAGAAGATTCACACCAAATCCCAAATACGGATTGAAACACACTCGATTCCTCTGTGTGGAAAATGTGAATGACAGTGGAGACGACTCCTCTCTCCTGGCTGCGTGAGACCAAATAGGAAAGAAGCCTGTACGTGGGAACAATGAGACTACCGCCCATGCGTGAGGATGAACAGACAAGGGAAAGACTGGTGTAGTGGAGAGGATGGAATGAGGGGCTTAGTCATTATCCTGCCCATCATGAGGTTCAATCCCCTGGTGGAGTGTGTGTGTGGGCAAGGACTGACAGTCCTGCCACACTCCACTCCCAGCCATAACTGCCCCAACTAACAGCAATAGTTTTCAATGGTGGTAGTTGGGTAAGACAAGGGAAGGTGACACATGGATTTTCTCTCATGGTTCAAGGTTTGACATCCCCCCTTATCCTTGTGAAAATCATGCCCCTTCTCAATTTAGTTGTTGCGAACATAGTTGGTTGGGGTTCATTTTAATTAAAGATGCATATTTACATGATGACAAAACTTAATATATGCCGTATACCACGATAGACAATCGACAAAGATTCTGTTCGCCGAAACATAACACAATTAAATCGATGGCGGGATTTTGCCTTTAGCTCCACACCATGATTCATTACAATATATACATCATGTACGTTTAATGCAACGGGGTCAAAACTTGGGTGTTACAGATATGTTTCTTGGGATAAGGTCAAATATTTGGGTTTAGCACTAACCTTCAAACAAAATAATCCTTCTCTATGGCTGGAAATCATTAGTAAGATTAAAGAAAATATTGTTTTGTGGGGTGGCCACTGGATTACAAAGGCAGGAAATCCTCTCATCTCTTCCTATTTACCAATCTTTTGTACTCTTGGCACCAAAAACTATTATGGATCAGATATCAAAATTGCTCAGAGACTTCCTATGGAGAGGTGGGAAAGGAAATCAGAACCGCATGCATATGGTTAAATGGGAAAATGTAAAAAGACTAGTTCTTGAAGGAGGATTGCAAATCAAAGATCCAAGAATGTCTAATATAGCAATGGGAGGAAAATTGTTATGGCAGTTGTTTTCCATTGAAAAAGCACCCAGTTAGTCACCTTCTCTGGAAAAAATTCCTTCATGGAGGAACACTAAGGAATATTTAGTTCAAAAATACCCCTAAAGGATTCGGTATCTGGAATTTATGTAAGAAAATTCTTGAATTCTTCGTTCAACATCTTTATCGAATCCCAGGTAATGGCAAACAGACCCTTCTGCGGGATGAAAAAATTAATGGACACGCTCCATTAAAGTTTGATGTCTCTATTTTTGAGATTATGAATTGGCTGATGAATAAAGGAATTATCAGACTGGCTGATATAACCTCTTGGGATGTCAATGGAAATTGGAACGCTTGGTCCCTTCCCTCAATGACAAAACACTATCTTCCCAAATACTCTGCTCATCAAAATTTGTTATTGAACAGGCTGATGGGATTGGCTCCAATTCATCGTACCTGCAAAGAATCATGGGGCTGGGGAATTTTTGGTTTCTACTCTATTGCTAACGGGTTCAAACAGCTGCAGTCAATGCAGCCATGCTCATTGGTCTCTTCAGGCTCTCACAACACAGAAATTTGGAAGATGGCGTGGAATTCGCCTAGTATTCCAATTTTTTATTATTATTATTATCTGGACTATAATGCATCAGAAAATCTTAATGGGAGAAAACTTGGTTAAAAGAAGTTTTCTTGGACCATTTCGGTGTTGTTTTTGTGATCAAGTTGTTGAGTCTATAGCTCACATTTTTGTTTAGTGTGATTTTGCTCAAAAATTCTGGTATTTTGTATTGCATGGGTTGCCATACTCTTTTTTTCCCTTTAAACGCTAAACTTGTTACTCTCTTTAAAAATTGGCAGTCAAGGTATCATGGTGCTCTTCCTTCCAGTCTGTTGTAGCTGCAACTATTATCCCCAAATTTTTTTTAGGGCCCCCTTTGTCTTTTTAGTTTTTTAGAAGGCTTAGAAATTATAGCTTTTTTCACCCAATTTTTCCCATGACTTGAAAGTTTGAAAAAATTGAAATTTGTTTTGCTGGTATCGGATGTACTCTTGATAGTTTTTCCGATGTATCGGGTGCACAGTGGTCTAACTAGGCGATGTCCCCTATCGGGAGCTTTTCGAAGTCTTTTTCGATGTATTGGATGTCCCCTCGTCTATTGCATCAAAAGATTTTTGCTGACGTATCAGAATCTTAGTCCTGAGCCATTTTGATGTACCGGGTCTCCAATCGTCTATCTTTTTCAGTATTCGTCGAAACCTTGTCAATTGTTTTTTCGCTGTATCGGTTGTTTCTTTTGGAATGATCCGAGGACTTAAGTTTTTTTTTGGGCTGATGTTGCGGAGGCAGAGTTTGAAGTTGACCCAATGCCTTCCTGTAGTCATCTTCGATACCGATGCATTGTTAGTCGGTTGGTCTGCTGATGGTTATTTTATGTGCTTCGGTGTTGTCCGCTTGATCTCCCGGGCCCGTTCCTCAGAAGACATCCGATGCTTCGCATTCACTAACGGGTGTGTTTTCGATGTTCCTTTTACGTGCTTCCTTTTTCTCGCCCGAAATTACTTTTACCCGCATCTAAGCTTATAAAAGCTCGTCGAGGTCTTTTTACGGTCATTATTCACCTTGCCGTTTTCCATTTGGAGCCAAGGAGATGGCTTTGTTTGAGTGATTTGTTTGCTGATGGAGGTCGTTCTTGTCTAGGTCATCCTCAAGGTTTTCCAGGTAGGATTCTTCTCCAATCCTGTTGCTTAGTGTTTTTTTACCGCAAGGTTAGGTCATTTGTCTTATACCGTGGGGGTTATTTAAAAATGTGGTGGTCCTTTCTTTATATGGGTTCACTCTGGGTTGTTTAGTGTAGATTTCTATTTACCCGCCAGCCCTGGTTCTTGTTTATTTTCATCCGACCCTGAGTTATTCTTTGACATTTGTTGGAATAAAGAGGGTAGGGTGCAGGCAAGCATTTCGCCATTTGTACCGCTCCCTCATATCCCTCACCATTTTAGGACAAGTGCGCAACCGTCGGTCGAGTGTGGTTTGGTTTTCATTGGATGCCAGGGGAGAGATTTTTTGTGGTGAGCGAAGACTAGATTTAGGGGTTAGCAGTCCAGTGTTTTCAGGGTTTTCCCGCCGTTAGTATTGATACCTGTAGATGTAAGGTCGTGGTGAAAACCTAGGGTTTTCCCAGTGGAGGTTTTGCTTGTAATTGTGTTTCTGAACTAGCTTGAAAGCTTTGTGAATTTTAGCTTCCTACATAGAAAGCACATTTTGTTTGGTAGAAGCAAAAGCTATTCAACATGCATCTTGATGAGTTGGTAATGTTCTGGTTAATTTCGTTATTTCTTTCAGTATATAGTTTGCTATGTGTGAATAGACTAAATCAGATTTGTATGCTCAACACAGGCCCATCATCTGCACAACAACATGCCTCAAAAGCATAAAAATAAGGCCCAAGCAATAGAGGAATAACCAGAGGTAGAAATAATAACCCGAGTCGGTTTTTTATGAAGACACCAAAGCCATCACTGGTATCGATCCTGAATATAAATGGGGAGAAATATACATAATAATGATATCAAATTAGAGTGTCCCATAGGATATATTTTAGGATTTACCTATTTATGCTAATATTGAAAGATCACCAATCATGAAGGTGGCTACACGACCAGAGTTTTTTCCCTTGTTTAGAGGTAATAGGATGGATCCGGCCCAGGGCAGATGTGACAAGGATGATATTGGCTAACACTGAAGGGTAAGGTTATGGTGCCTATAGCCCAGCCTATGTAGCCATGGCTTACAAGTTGTTGACACCCCATAGCTATTTGACTGAAGGATGGTTGAAAGACCTCAATTTAGATGTGGTGGAAACCGTCAAGAGAATGATGATCCTAGGAAAGAATTTTCGTACGAGGCCTTCAGGGGAGTATAAAACAACAAGCCTTCGTACTCCATACAGGTTTATAGCATTGATGTTAAACAGGATATTCGGGAGAGCCAATGGGAAGAATTTCAAAATAGGTTGGGTACCAGTAATATTTTTTGTAGCTACTCAAGGTACCATCTTGAATTGGGAAAACATAGTGTCTAACAATTTGTCAGCCTACATAAGTGCAGCACTAGGAGGAGTCTCACAGAAGAAAGCAAAATTCTATATGAACTCAATCTTGATTGATTGTATTTTACGCACACAGCATTGGAATGATAATGGGATAAGGACCAGTCTCCTGTATATGCTGCATACGTTGTGGGCTCACTAGTATTATAGTCACTACAAGAATATTTGTGAAGATTTTATCATGCCATTGTACACATTGATTTTCCTTGTCGAGTGTAATGTTATTTTTTCATCATATAAGCTAGCATTATGATCTTAGGATATTTTCATTGAGAGAATAACAAGCACAACAATAAAACATAAGCACATCACAAGAGACAAGAGACACAAAGAGTTTTCCTCGGGGAAACCATAAAGGAGAAAACCCCGCAACTTCCTCAGAGATAGAATCAGCACCAAAACAGTAAAAGCCCCAAGACATTAATATGATATCCACACAACAGCAGTCTCTCTCTCTCACACTGAGAGAGCTTCTCCTCTCACTCATGCGCCCCCCATAAGTGAGTGTGAGTATTGCAAGTGAGATAAATAAAGAGGCTCTCACTCTCTATTTATATTCTTCTGTTCACTTAAAGTGCACTCCAACATGTCGGCCTTACTTAACAATTACTTACTAGAGCCGACATCTCTAGGAGTGTCTAATAACCCTAGTGCCCCACCACTTGTGGGGACTTTTCCTCCTCTAACCAATAGGAGGGTAACACAATGGTGGGGACTATTGCCCCGACTTACAATGACTGACCTAGGGCCAACTTCACTAGGATAGTCTAATAACCCAAGGGCCCCACAACTATGGGGACTTTAACCCTTGACCAATAAGAGGGTTACCCACAATGTCTTGACATGACTTTCTCATTATAGAAACTTCCCGATCGGAACATCGGGACATGAAATGACGCAAATACATTACAATACATCCCGGAATGAACATCGGGTTACAATAGATAAGAAATACAAGTGAATACATTCCGAAGTTACAATTACATCAACATGTAATTGCATGTCCGAGGAGGTTTTGAAGGTTGTGCAAGATAATGGACACTATTACTTGACTGAGGACGGTTTGTATTTGAGGATGTTTGGTGGGTCGAGGGCTCCTTCCCTTCTACCTAGGTATGCTACAGATTATGTCATTCATAAGGAGGCAGTAAGACAACTGTACATTGATGGGGTGGGTAACTTCCTTTTCGAACAAAAGAAGGCTGTGTATCCTCTAGCCCCATTTTATATATGGAGTTACAAGTTTTCCAATGTAAAAATTGCAGCGGGATTTGTGAAGGAGCTAGAATATTTTCACTTTGACGAGATGAGTTTCCATAGAAATGACTCCGAAAATAAGGTTTCAAATTATTGTACTGCAGAAGGGGTCATTTCGAGTACACAAACTTTTGGGATAAAGATGAAGAAATTTTCCGAAATGCTCAAAGTATGACAGCTTTAATAAGGAGGTTTAAGCAAAAAATAGCTATGGTTGGTGGAAAGGGAAAGGTTGTCGAGCAAAAGAAGAAGCAAGAAGAGGAGACTGCTAAGAAAAGACAAGAGGAGGCACACAGATTAGCCCAATAAGTAAAAGAGTGGTTGAGAGCAAAAGAAGCAGAGAAAAGAAAAGAAAAGAAGAAGTTCAGAGAAAGCAGAAAGAAAATGAGAGGTTAAGATTAGAAGCAGCTGATAAAGAAAAGTAGCATGTAGAAAAAGCAGCTAAGGAATTACGACAAAAGCCACAAGAGGAACATGACTATTCAAATCAAGAGCAAACTCAGTCTTATGCTGATCCAGTAGAACCATCTGTTCCATCCAGTAGCATAGCAGAAGAAAATCCAGTTTCAACATCAAGAATTGAATTAATCCCTTTTACTGCAACAGAAGAAGATGAAGTGCTTGATCTGAATACTATTTTCTACGACAAATCCAAAAAGAGAATTGTTAAGAGAACGGAGAAGAAAGTGAACACTGGAGGAAAGAGAGGAGTTATGGTGACCGAAAATCAAGTGGTTCACGGTACTGATAAAGATCCGAGATTAATGGCAAGGGCTGGTGTAGCCACAGCCCTAGCTACTGAAGACAATGTTGATAGAATAATGACAGATTTAGAACAATCCCAGAAGAAGATTACTCAATTGAAAGAAACCCTGAAAAAGGAAAGAGATGAAAATCAAAGTCTAAAGAGAAAGTATGAAGACATGATTAGTGAGATTGAGGAGTCCAAAGCATAGCACCAAACCTTACAATCAGAGAAGGATGCTTTGGTATTATCAGCAAGCAATATTGAAAGAGAGTCCAAGGCCAACTTGTTAGAATTTGAAAGACTTTAGCAAATACATCAACTCTTAGAAGTAGAACAAGATAGTTTGAAATCATGAATTAAAGAATTGAGTAAAGAGAAAGGAAGTCTAGAGAATAAAGTGGCAAAACTAGAGATGCAAAAGACTACTGCTAAGGGGAAAGTCAATCTTTACGAGACTCAAGTAGTAGCATTGGAGACCTAGAGAGTTTCACTGGAAGTTTCATTAAAAGCAGATGATGAATAGAAAATAGATATTGAGCCATTGAAGAAGCATGCTCTCGCACTTAGAAGTAAAATTCATCAGATGCATCTTCAGATGGCAGAGCAGATGTTGAAGGTTCAACATGTAGAGATAAGGCTGGAAGAAATTGTGAGTACAACTTCTTACTTTTTAGAGAGGACCCAAGATATCCTGGAAATTCTACGTGGACGTTTGAATTGGTTGGAAACAACCAAGGAACCTCCAGCTGATGCACCCATAAAGGACTCAGAGACAGTGAAGCTAGAGTATGAACTAATTGAATTCGGGAGTAAAGCAGTAGAGGAATTGGTAAAGGCGGTTTGGAGGACAAAAGGTGTTTGTGCATAATTCTGCAGAAAAGTTCTCATAACTTACAATTGTTTTCAGACATATGCTAAGAGAAGTTTAGAAGAATTTCCCGATCATGAAGGATTTTTGAAGCAATTGCAGGTAAGATGGCAAGAGGATGAACAAGGTATTCAACTGGTCAAAGGTTTGGATAAGAAGGTGCTAAAAATACCAATAACACAGGCAATAGCGAGCAGTCATTTATTGAAAGACCAAATTCGTTTGATTCCAGCCAGAGTGGAAAATATAAAATCTCAAGTTGCTAAACATGAGATCACCATCAGATTCCTAGAGCCTTCTGGTTTCGAAACTATAGCAACAAATGCAAGTGTTTGGAAGAAATTTAGAAATGATCAGGCTGGGCCCACTTAGTTGGCTTATTGAAACGATTGATAAACTATGTATTATTTTGTATTTATCTTTTTTCTAAGTGCATGCACTAGAAGACAATTTTTTGTAAAGGAAGAGTCAAGGGAAGCCAAAAAGGCTAAGGGGGCAACTCAAGAGTTTTTTGTTTGTTTGTATAAATAGAGGTGAAATAGATGTAGAAAGGACCTCTTTTCATGTTATCTTTTGGAATGTTATTGTAAGAACAACTACTTCCTCTTATAATAAAGAAGATATATTTTATGCTGGAGAAGGCACTGTGGAGTCTCAAATGATTTCCATAGATTGGTTGAATGTGAACTACTTCTGTTTCATCTTTTTCTATGAACTATGAGATCATTCTAACTTACGAATTATTTCATGTTGTGAATGTTTTCCTGTTTATTTCTTTGAAACTTTCGCAGTATATTTGAGTAATGAATGTTTTAAAACTAGGACCCAACTGTTGATAGACTCAAAACTGGTGCTTTGTTCAAGGAAACAAGACTTGCTTCCATGATGTAAAAAACATGTGAATGAAATTCCCTTCCCCTCTTTCTTGTAAAGGTTTAACAAGTCCAAGAAATCAAACTGGGGACCTTCTTCATTTTTGGAAATTTTGAAGAAGAGACAGAAGAATGCTTGATAAAGCACTGATTCATGGATTTTACAAGTCCGAACTAGTACATGCTCGATGGTGTTTTCATAGTTTAGAGAGTCTGAAAACTCCAAAGAAGACTCTAGGGGGGAACATTTTCATCCAATTTAGTCTCCTGAGGTCGGAAAAGTATAAAACAAACCACATAAGAACTCTCTTAGCTACCGAAGAAGTAAGGTGCACCTTTTTCGTACTTAGTCAGGAAGGTCCGAAAAAGGTTAAATTACCACCTACCCAACGCTCCTTCAAAAGCAACATATAGCCTGAGTTTTACGAGTGTGAAGGAAGGAAAGATCTCTCGGAAAGATCCATTTGATTACAAGAAATGGGGCTTAAAACAATAAACTCGATGCTTTGTTCTTTAGGGTTCAACAAGCATGACAAAGACATAAAGTACACTCGAAATCTTTTTATGTTTAGGTCCAGAGCATGAAAAAAATAAAACTAAGCTCATATCGGGGGTTCCTTTTCCGTAAGTTTAGTCCTTCAGGTTCGGAAAAGTGATAAACCTATGCCTGAGAATACTCTTCTCAATTCCGAAGAAAAGAGAGTGTTCCTTTCTCGTATTATTCCACATGGTCCCAGAAAGTGATAACCTACCACCAATGTGGATGCCCATTCACATATTCTTAATGAGCCTGAATGGACAAGTTTACTCGGTAGTCAAGTCTATTTTGAGGAGTCATACCTGGGCCTAAAGAAACTCAATGTCTTTCCTGTGAAGTTTTTACGAGTCCGAAAAAGTCAACTCGTGGCCTCCTTACTGTTTTTAACGAGCTCGAAGGACAGTAGAAATAATGCTCTAAATGCGAGGAGACGAGTGTCATAGGCGGGTGAAACTAGTTCCAAGCGCAAGGAACAAACCTATGCATAATGCAAGGAAATCGAGCAAGATAACGACACTCAGGGAATGTCTCCTCAAAGTAAAAGGTGTCAAGTTGCAAAGGCAAAATGATACAAGGTTGGGCGATGATGAGAGCAAAGATGAGGGATTATAAATTGAGCTAAAAGTGTGGAAGCCGGCATCAGGCTCATAAGCGCGAGCAGGGCACATTTAAATGCAGTTACAACTTGAACAATAAGGCAAGGCCAATAAACAATTCTGAATCCAACTACAAATCCCGTCTTGAAGAAACAACAACATCAGAATCACATTCAGAAGAAAATATCCGATGCAGGTCACTTTGGCAGAAACACATGTGACTTTGCTATCTTCTACAAAAAGTAAAGTCAAGTCAAAATCAACTGAAGAAGATTCTATAGCACCAAGGCTTGAGGGTTTATAATCAATAATATCAACCTCAGAAGGAGAGAAAAAATCAACAAGGGAGATAGAGTCTGCAGGAACAAACTCAGTATCACGGGAGTTGAAAAATTCATAAGAAAAATCAAACTCATCAGGATCACCGACTTGCTGTTCAAAGGAAGAGTCAAAATAATCAACAAGACCAACATAAAAAGAAAGGTCAGGCTTACTAGGAAAATCAGGGTTAGACTTAGTCACAACTGAACCAACATCCAAAAGAAGGTCATACTGTATCAAAGACTCTAGGAAGACTTCATCCCAATGAAGAAGATCATTCGAGATAGGACACATGTCTAAATTTCAAATGGATTGACAAAGTGGAGAGCGATCTCCATAGTCTATATAGGATGACTCACCTAGTCAACTACTGGGACAAAGTCTTGAGAAGGTAAGCATGAAAACAGAGGTTGCTTCTTAGTAGCAATTGAACGCAAAGGACATGAGGCCACATAGATCACCCGTGGTAGGGTAGTGTCTATAGAAACACTGGGAATCAATAAAGGAAAAACCTGGTCTCTAGTTAGGCTAGGAGACGGATCAAGAAAATCCAACTGATCGATAGTGACAATTTATTCACCATGATTAAAGTACATCACACAAAAGAATGTTGACACCATAGCTTGCATGGCATAGACATAATCACGTCCAAGGATCATATTGAAGTCCAAGGGGTCTTCCATCACCATGAAGTCAACTAAGACGATCTTCCCACCCAAAGTAACAGGTGTTTGAGCAAGAATTCCCAAGTCTATACAAGTTCTTCTATCAAACACCAGTAACTGACTAGCAGTCGACACAAGGCTAGGATATCCCATGCCTTGCCAAGCACGATCAGACAAGATACTAACTGAGGCTCCTTCATCAACAATACAACGAGCAATCATGTATGGTTCAACTTTGACCTTTATCTGGAAAGGTGCATTAGAAGGAAGGTGTGACTCAACTAGGCTATCCCAATAAAAGGAAGCAATCCGACAACTTGGTGGGGTTTGATCCGAAGCGAGTTCAGTGCCCCCTTGTTTAGTAAGTTCTGAACTGGCAGTGAAGAAAATGTGACTGGCAGACACTTCACTCTCCAAAAGAAGAGTGGGATGGATCGACAATGGAATCGATTCAACCGCTTTGTGAAAATCACTCTCCGAAGGGAGAGTGGGATTGACCAAAGGTGACATTGGTTCAATCACATTAGGATCACTCTCCGAAAGAAGAGTGGGATCAACCAAAGCTGAGATTGGTTCGACCACTTGATCAACCAAAGGTTGAGTAGGTTGTTGAGAAACTATAGGTTGTTCAGGAGAAGGAAATTCTTGAGTCTTAGACCACACTCTTCGTACCTCTGCGATAGTAGGGCACTGGTGAGTAAGATGATCTCCCTCGCATAAATTACAAGGGAAGTTAAGTTTGCACTTCAAACAACCAGTTTTCTCAACGGTGTCAACATGACTAGCAGTGGCTGACTATTTTCTCTCAGCATGATCAATAGAGGTTGAGAGTTTTCCCCCAGCATAACTACCAGAGGCTGGGTGACTGGGTCCAACCTAACTAAAAGAGGCTGGTTGTTGAGAGACTTCAGAATGTTAAAAAACGAGATGATCATGAAACCAAACTCTTTTTACTTCCACAATATAAGGGAATTTATAAGTAAGGTGGTATCCCTCACAAAGCTTACAAGGAAACTTGGGCTTGTGTTTTGAATGGGTAGTCTTTTCAACAGTGTCAACATGACCCGCAGTGGCCAACGGATTGTCTTCAGCATGAACCACAGAGACTGAGAGGATGCCCCCATCATGACTTGCAGAGGCTGAAAAACTAGGTCCAACATGACCTATAGAGGTTGGATGGGCACCACCAGCATGAACAATAGAGGCTGAATGGTTAGGATCAACATGCTTTGCAGCAGTTGAGTGTGTGCCCCCAGCATGAACTTCAGAGGCTGGGTGGATGGATCCAACATGACTTGCAGAGGTTGGATGAGGAGGTTCAACTTGAACATCAGAGGTTGAACAGGTTCCCTCAGTATGAACTGCATAGGCTTAGTGACTGGATCTGACATGACCTAGAAAGGCTGGCAGGATCCCACCAGCAAGATCAATAGAGGCTGGATGGTAAAGATCAACTTGACTTGCAGAGGTTGAGTGCTTAGATCCAACATGACTTGTAGAGGTTGGATAGGTGCCCCCAGCATGAATTGTAGAGGCTGGGTCGTGAGGTTCAACTTGATCTGCAGAGGTTGAATGGGTGCCCCCTTGCTTATGCACCTTCTTCCTATTCCTCCTTCTTTTACTCCTTTTAGACTGTTGGTTACTAGTATCAGTACTTTCACCACATGAGGTAGAAGGAGTAGGAGAATCAACTACACATGAAGGGGAATCAATGTTTTGATGCCCTTGATATAAGGAGCTTACTTGAGAAGCATCAAGAGCATTCAAGACAGTTGGAGTGGAAAAAAACCACACTGGTAGCCCTAGGGTGAATACAGGTAGATTTAAGGTGGCCATCAAAGGAACACCAACATTCACTGTGAGAGGAATAATACAAGGATTTTCCAGCATGGATATCTCTTGGTTGGTGTTGAAAGGGTTGTTAGCCATAGTTTCAAACAAGGAGACAAAGTATGAGGTTGACAGGAAACCAAAATGACAAAGAACACACCTGAAGGCAAACTAAGTACAAACAAACCATAGAGCACTCACTAAAAAATTCCTAAAGCCAAACAGACAAACATGTATAAGATATGCTTTCCAGAAGAAAGCTGATAGACAGTTACTCGGCATTCTTGTAGATGTTCTTAGGCACAAGCAGAGGAATCACCCACCACCCTCCCACACCTTCTACCGAGTTTACCTTCCAAGCCTGTCCAATGTCAACTAGAGTAAAAAATGCAGCAGCTGACTTGTTAGCTATGTCAGCTGCAAGGATGGTACCTACAAATAATAGATGCTCAATTGAATTGCTTTTTAGGCCTTCTATTCCAGAAAACATCACCAATATGAGGGTGTTTGATGATGATCAACAAATATTGGAATGTTTAATGAATGATGATACATTTAAAGGAGCCATAATAGATGACGAGGAACATCAAGCAAACCTAGAGAATGTAAACTTTATTCCTAAAGGAGTTAGAACTTTGGAACATATGTTCGATCTAGACAACAAGTTCAGAAAACCAGTGAATGTCAAGACACATAACTCATCTTTACAATTCGAATTGATAAATC
This sequence comes from Pseudotsuga menziesii, assembly GCA_001517045.1. Classification (NCBI taxonomy): domain Eukaryota; kingdom Viridiplantae; phylum Streptophyta; class Pinopsida; order Pinales; family Pinaceae; genus Pseudotsuga; species Pseudotsuga menziesii. The sequence continues at coordinate 185,116 of LPNX010204080.1, read as the reverse complement.
TAGGGAAAGAGGCTGAACCCAAATATGTGAATTTGGGAAAGTGTTGTTCACCCAGGGAGAGGAGTAAATTCATCAGTTTATTCAGACAATACAAAGATGTATTTGTTTGGACCTACAAAGACCTCAAAACTTATGACACCAGAATTATACAGCATGTTATTCCAATCAAAGTTGGAGTCAAACCCTATCAACAGCCTCTAAGAAAGATGCATCCCAAACTAGAGCCACTAATTCAAAGTGAGGTGAAAAATCTTCTGGATGCTAAGATCATATTCAAAGTTAGACATTCATAATGGGTCTCAAACTTAGTGCCGGTATGAAATAAGTCTGGAGAGATCAAAATTTGTGTTGATTTCAGGAATCTAAACCGTGTGTCAGATATAGATAATTACCCTATCCCACCCATGGAATAGATACTACAAATGGTCTCAGGTTCTGAACTGATTTCTCTATTAGATGTATTCTCAGGTTATAACCAAGCACTAGTAGCAGAAGAAGACAGACTCAAGACCACCTTTAGAACCAAGTGGGGGACTTTTGCATATAGGAGAATTCCCTTCTGACTCATTAACGCTAGAGCAACTTTCCAAAGGGATATTGTCACATGCCCCAATTTTGCAAAAATAATTTTATATTATTTGAGGACAATATGTTAAATTTTATGCTAAGTTGTAATTGATGACTCAGCAGGGTCAAGGATATTTAATGTAAATTCTGAATATTTTATTTATAAAAAAATAAAGGAGGAGACAACAGCTTAGGAGAGCTGTCAAAAAAGTGTTTACTGGTCAAATTGGTGGAGGAGACTAGGTGGAGAGCAAACTGACATGTGGCAGCATCCTCAAACCACTTCCAACTGTTGCAGGTGGAAACCTCCCTACATTTGGGGTCGTGATTCCCCAAGAAAGTGAAATTAGAGAAGGTGGATCAATTAATGAAAACTGACCCAAATGACCTAGGCAATCTTTATAAAAAATTCCCATTGAAGAGAGTTGAGGCTGCTCATTTTTCTAGAGAAGTGATCATTCAGGTTGAATGAATGTACTTTAGAGAAATTCAATGGAAGGGAAATCTGGAAAGTGTTTGAGGGGGTAACTGCTGATTGATCTAGTTGCAACTTCTAAGATGAAGATCATACTGTTGAGAGCAGAGTGTTTTACTAAGATATTGAACTAGTCAGTTGACAGAGGGTTCTACTGTTTGCATTCTCCATTAGATCTCAGCTAAGGAGACCAGGAACAGGCTCAGGGGTCCCGAGGAGGCGTTGTTTGAGCGCTCTCCAGGAGATTGGTAGGGAGGAACAACCTCCTAATGATGTTGTTGTCTGTCCTAAATAGGTTCTATGTTATTTTATTTTAATGTGTTAGTCAAATAAATCTTAGTTTGACTGGTATATGAATGTTAAAATCTAATTTGTGAAATGTTAGAATTAGTATTCTTATTAGATTGTTAAAGAAATGAAATTGGTTTAGAAAATAATGTATTAGAATGAAAATAAATTTCTAGACTGTGTTTTTCCACACGTGGAAACTAGGTCGTACTCTAGCACAGTTAGAATGCTTTAAGTAGATGAAAGATATTCATAAGAGAATGAAAATAAAAGATATGATTATGTTTCTGTAGATAGCAGAGTAATTTATCCAATGTTTAAATTATTTTGAAAAGAGCAATGTTATGGTTTAATTATGTTTACTGTTTTACTGAGTATAACCAAATAAAAATGTTGGAAAAGAAACAGTAAAACTACGCTAGAGTTATAGTAAAAAGTATACTGATACAATAAAAGTTCATAGAAGATACAATTAGGTTTATAAACAAGGTATTAACCACACTTTAAATCTATTATCTTAAACTATTATTTAATATAAACCAGAATAGGATTATGATTACAAACCCTTTATTAATGAAAAGTAATCAAAGTTACAGAGTTAATGTTTTAATCCTTACAAAGTTCTGAATCTTTCATAAGTTACAGAACAATAAACAAATACAAATATAAATGTAAACAGTAAATAGAATAAAACTAAGAAATTACCTATTTTAGAAATAATTATTTACCAGACAAGCTCATCACCTGTGCAAGTTAAACCTGAGGGTCGAAACCCTAGTTCTTCTTTTATCTTTTTATAAACATATCCTTTAATAATAGAGTAAACAAATTAAACTAGAAGACTATCCGTTATGCATTAGACTGGTTACAGTCTTATTTCAAGAATTTATAGTATATTTATAAACTCTTTTATTTTTAAAATAATTCATAAATAGATTAAATAACACCAATACTCTTGTAATAACGAAATAGAGGTAAATAGAAACCAATGATAAATCTATACAAGGGTTCCTTTCCAGTAAACCCTAGCTAGTTTAACCTAACTGATAAATATAAATTTATAGATTTTATTTTTCGACTGAGTTATAGTCTTTACAATAACCTTATTCATTTACAAGAGAAATCATTAACAGTAAATTTATTTCACTGACAATGAAGAAGAATAACCCAATTTACAGTAATATCATTTACAAGACTAACTATAATTAACAGAGTATTCGAAATAGAGGTTAATTAAAAACCATGAGTATGGGGAAAACCTCCATATTTTAAGAAACAAAGTATGATGTTACCAAGCCATAAGGCAGTGAATTCTTTTTTACAAGTCAAGAAAAGCTGAATACAAGTCACTGCATTTAAGCCGGAGCTACCCTGCAACAGGAAAGGGTTTTAATAACAAAAACTAAGTAATAACTGAAACTAAGCATCTAAACAATGGAGGAACCAAAGCCATGCTTCCTTTCCAGCTGTAAACCTTATCCCTTAACGATTGCAAGAAGGAAGATGCCACGTTAAACCGGGGCTTACCTGTTTGGAACATGAAGTTAACAAGTGTTGAAGAGGAATTCTTCCAAGTCCGAATACGAAATGTAACCTGCAAATGAGACCGAAGGCTTGAATTAGAAGCTGTATATTCTAAATACTAAAAACTATAACTTGAAATTTATAAATAATAGTATGGTAAAACTTATACCTGAAGGAAAGGACTCTGGAGCGGAGGAGGTAATCGAACTAGCATGACGAACAACAACTTGAAGAACAAACCCTCATGCTAACCTGTGATAGAGGCAGCGGGGTTCACATTCCAAGATACACCAATGATGGAGCAGGTTGGAAGCTATGGAAATGGCAACGCAAGGAACCGATACTCTAAAACTACTGACATAGTAAAACCACTCTCACAACAACACAGTGCTTGCAGAAGGAAACCAAGATACAAGCTGAGCATCACTCAACCCTTATACACGAGTTGCAGCACTTCATTACACACAAAAAGGAGCTGAAAAATGAGAACAAGCGAGCCTCTCATGGCCACGAAGAAACCAAACAGTGCAGAGCCAAACCCTCGGAGAAGAATGAGGAAGATAGGGGTGCGTTGTAAGTTTTTAAATGATCCATTTCACGGTGGAGGCTTCTCCACGTGCCACTTAAAATTTTACTTAGCAGTGGGTCGATCACTATAGTCTCCTACACTGTCGGATAAAACATGTGATTTCCAATGATTTAAATAATAGCCATAATGATAATGTTAGTTATAAAGTCAAAATCATATCATTACAATGATAAACTATTAAGTCAAGCAATGGTCAAGAACAAGACATATGTTTGCATTGTTACCCTTTATTTTTTTATGAAAACCTTGTAATCTTTCATTGGTAAAACATTTATAGAAAGATCAATAGTAGAGTATATGCCTTGATCATGAGTCGATAGTACTACTATTGAATGTTTATACAAACATTATGATACATGACTATGTTATTAGAACTAGTGTTAAGTAAACACTGGTGGGTAAAAAATTAGTTTATAAATCAACTTTATGTAAGTAAAAGTAGATAGTATTTACACCCTAGAATAACTCTTGCATTTGTATATAGTCTATAGTGCCATGGTGTAAGATAAACTTCTTGGAAGTTAGTGATCTTTTGGTCTCCATAAGGAACCAAAACTCTAAATGAATTAAACCAATGTTAGATTAGACTTGGTAAATAAAAGATAGGAAGATTATCCAGGGTTAAGGATAGTATCACTTATTAATATTAATAAATGATATGGTAATGTAATTTTTACTACAGTAGTTGTGTCATGATGAAACTTGGAAGATCGGAATCGTAACTTGACGACTATTGTGCAAATGAACATTTATAACTGTAGACAAATAATAAGCTGATAATTCTTTTCTACTAGAGTGAAATTAAAGTAGAGCTAAGTGTTCTATGGTAAAATTCCTCTACGAAAGTCTTAGAACTATATTCATGCTCACAAGTATCTTATTGAATATTAGAAATAGCAATAGCAGTAAACATCTTGTTTTAGGAAAAAGTGTCGTTATATTAAATCATGAGCTCTATGTAGAACTTGTAAGAAGAATTTCTGAAGTAGAAGTCACACTAGTGAAAAACATTTAGTATGGCAAGGATATTGGTCTTTACGACATAAACTAAAAATACTGTCATAGATGCAAAAACGACAAAGAAAATTACTTTACCTCTTAGTATCCTCGAACTCTAACAATCAAATTTTTTTACTCTAGCATTTTATACATGCTAAAGAAATACATCTGGATTTAACACTTTAACAAACTCCTATCTGTTCAAAATTTACCTGTTGAACCTGTAAGATTCAGAAATCTAGCTGAGTTAGCAATTGCTAAGTAAGCCCCAGTTTAGAACATAACTTCTCACCTACTTGACAAAATCAAATCATCAGTACAACTAGAAGCAACTGAATGCAGGTCATTTACATAACATATCAAAATTAAAGTAGCATTAGTTTTTATGTGTTTGAAGTCAATCACTACTTTTGTTAACTGTTTCATTTTTCCGCTAGCCGTTAGTAGTTATCAAACTGTGACTATAGACCTTTTATGTTACATTAAAAAATTTTAATTTTTGTGAAAATATGGGGTTTTGACAGCTATAGATATAGCTTTCTGCGGTCTGATTGGCCGGAGTGTTCTGGTCTATTTAGATGATGTTATGATATTTTCGAAGAAGAGAGAAGAACATGTGTTTCATTTGAAACAGATTTTCGAACGTTGTAGAAATAATGACATTTCTTTAAATCTTAAGAAATGTGTGTTCATTGTTATGGAAGGAAAGCTATTGGGTCATGTTATTCCGAAAAAAAGGGATCTCCATTGACCCAGAGACAATTAAAGCAATAGAACAAATCCATTTACCCCATAATAAAAAGGATATGCAGTCTTTTATGGGGACAACCAATTTCGTGCGAAGGTTTGTGCCAGACTTTGCTCAAATAGTCAAACCTTTGCAACAAATGGTCAAGCAAAGTGTGCAATTCAAGTGGACAGATTCAGAGAAGGATGCATTTAACAAGATCAAGACATCCATAGCTCATGCACCATCACTTAAAAGTCCCAACTTCGAAAAGGATTTTATCTTGTACACTAATAAGCTACTCCAATAATTAACATACAGAAACTCATAAATACTGAGATAACTTCTCTATGAAAGTTATTGATGCCTGTAAAATAATGGAAATGTTTTCATAACAAATTACACAGAACAATCCATCTCCGTTATAGAAGAATCAACCACAGAATAGGCAGCAACGACTCTAATAGTCTCATGGCGAGCGATATATTGTTCTCTCATGTCAAGATGAAGAATAAATAGTGGATTGAATATTTGTACAGAATTAACGGTATTCACGTTCTCCAAGAGTTGCAACAACCGTTCACTATATGAGAAATTTCCACTCCATAATGTTTGGATACTCAAAATATTTCCGTCCGGGTAGCTCTAGTCCTTTACAATTCGCCACCAAATAGTAATGTTTCCATCAGTTGTGATCTTGGCGTCCATGACAGGACGCCATTCATAATCTTCATCCACTGTAATGTGATTGATATCCACAGTATCCCATATACTCTCCAATTGCCACTGAAATTCGTCGCCTTGACTAATACATCTCAACCCTAAGCCCGAATTAATCTGTTCCAGTTGGCTGATCTATTCTGGTGGTTGTTGCTAATATATCTAACAAATACACCATCTCTCTAGTTCTATAAGAAACTAAATTTCGCCATACCATGCCTCTATCTAACTGCACTGTTATATGTATATTAATTTGCTAAACTATTTCTCTAGCATGAATGCGTTGAACTATTTCTCTAGCTAGCATGACCCTCTCCATCGCTCAAATTAAAAAAAAAACTTGCTGAAATTAAAAAAACTGAAACGGTGTGTGCTTAAGTTATAAAAATACAAATTAACAATAAGGTTGCAATTATAATTGTGGTTGGATATTTTTTTTCACACGAAAAAAGATAGTTTTATCTTTTATAAAAACCGTTTCTTAATAGCGACACCAATATCGGTTACAAAAATGCATAGTTCTGTAAAATCAGATACAAGTCTGTCAAATAAGTAGAGATAAACAATAACATGTATTATGTAGACATGTAAGACTATCTGAGCAACATCTAGCCCTGTTAGCTGGTATAACGTATCATCCAAAAGAGATACCTAGAAACTGATATGTCCAAAAAAGATAAATAAAAACAAATAGAGAATCTGGTTCTCAACAGATAATGAGGGACCTCAATTCTAACAAGGAATAATCTATGTATTCCTACCAAAAAATCTCTTTGAAACTGGTTTTAATAGCCTTCTTCAAAAGGTCATCTTCCACAATATTGAATTCCTTATAGATATGTTGAAAGGTGAGTGTGCTAAACTGTTGTTGCAACTGCTACTTTTTCCCAAATTTCTAAAAAAATTGGGACCCTCCTTTTTGAATTTTGTCTTGCTTAGTTTGTTGGGATTGCTTGACTTTACTGCATTTTTTAATTTTTGAGGATGATTGTTGAATGAATATCTTTTATGCTGATGTTTCCTTTTGGTTTAAAGTATGACTTACGGTGATTTCTGATCTCACTGTCAGGATTTGTTGGAGTAATAAATCAAGGCCATAGTCAACTCCGCAGCCGCCGTTCCGGATGTTCAACGGAGTAACGACCCGATCCATAGCTATAGCTTCCGCCGATGTGCTCTTGTTTCTATTGTTATTTTTGGCGTTTTGTTTGAAAACCGTCGAAGCATTAGGGCCTTGTATTGCCGCCGTTTCGGAGGAAAGGTTGTAAGCACCGCAACGGAAAAAACTTTTACTTTTCCCAATTCCATGTTTTTGTATTTTTATTATCGCTGGAAGCGCCGTGATTGGAATTTTGAATTGAGGATTAGGCTTTAACTCTTTCGATCGTCGATGGTTTCATATTTTGGCGGAAGCCATAGTCTATTTTAATCCTGTCGTTGCGGCCCCGAAGCGGGCTAACCATCCGACATGGTTGCTCTATTTTTCACCATTGGTTTGATTTTTGCCGATTGTTTTCTTTTATTGCAGAACACTTAGTATGGGCATCGCCCTCCGTTGTGGCTCCTTAGCGGGCTAATCGCCCGTCCCTAGTTTTCCATCCGCTGATGAGGTTTTTATCTGCCCGATTCTTAGTACGTTTGGTGGGGTCTTTCCTGCCGTTATGATGTGTTTTACATTGTTCTATGTAATAGCAGAGGTTTCCCGTGGGCGCAGGTCGATGTTAAAGTTGTCTGACTTGAAGAACACGGTTTAGGGTTGGGTGTTTTGAATAAGGGTGGTTACTTTGTCCTGGTCTTTACTTTCATTGGGGGTTTTCATTCTAGTGTATATGTGGCTTGGATTGGAAAAACAAAATCTGTTCTATCAAGCACGTGTTAAGTTTTGAACAGGGGTTTAAGCACAAACTTGCGGGATGTCTTTTGTCTTGACATTCTTTATTTTCATGCATTAATACTGTTTATAGTTCATATTACAGAACGCATGTATTGATCTAGTTTGTGTTACCTTGTTAAACACTGATGAACTGATATGTTCAGGATAAGAAGATTGTTGCAAAGAATATATGCTTAAAAGGCAAAGTAATAGAAGAGCGACCTTGAAAGAAGAAGTTAAAGCATAAAGAAACAGAGATGTTGCTCGAGGAAAAGAAGAGAGTGAAAGGCTAAGACCAACAAGATCTAAAAAGGACCAAATAATTGTAGAGCGTAATCATTAAAAGCAGAGGCTCAGGCTTGGGCAGTTCGTCAGTTACCAAGCTGATCCCGTTTTCATAAAAGTGTTTATCTGAAATGTAACGTTTGAATCATGAGCATTCACAAAATTACAAAACTATGAGATTAAAATGGTTGGGGGGCAACTCAAAGGTTTTGGCTGGTTTTTGTATAAATATAGGAAAGTTAGAGGGAAGATGGACTTTTTGCCAATTAGACTTGTGAGAACACATTGTAAGAGGAATGATTTCATTTTGCAATATATAATTACAATTTTGCATGTTGGAGAAAACATTGGTGGAATGTTCAAATGTTGTTCAATGGATGTGGTTGAAGGGGAACTATTTCATTTTCAACTTTTATTCATTAACCGTGAGATCATTCTAACTTGTTGAACCTATGTTCTTTTATGAATGCTCTCTGGTTTATTTTATGATAATTTCCACTATGAGTAATGAATGTTTACACAGACAATGAGCTATCTTGTTGTTCATCCATCTATTCATGTTTATGTGTTTTGAATCAAAGAACAACTATCTGTAATTTTTCTTAATGCATGAACAATAATACATTACTCATTAAATGATAATCTCACTCCCTAGGGACAACTTATTTAGTTTTATTTCCTGCTGTGTGTGGTTTAGATACGAGAGAGTCTAAGACAAGAGGTAAGAACCTGCGCATCACATTGTGACCGCTCCTCGTATTCTTTATCAATCTGCATTTTAGATAGGCACTTGCATATCATACTTAAAGTTAAAAACACAAAATATATATACGGTGGACCGGGCTGCAACTGGTAAAACCTTTTAATTTTTGTTACTTGACCTACGGTAGCCAGACCGTAAACTAGACAGATTCCCCATACCAAACAGTCACGGGCTAGTTGGGAACGTGGACTGGGGAGAATTCCTTGCTGTTGTTTCCTGCTATTTTCCAGGACTCAATAGTCTCTAGCGCTAGAAGGAGGGCCACCAGTGCATGGTTGGATGAGGAAACCCATTTCCTTGAAATTACTCCACCAATGATAGTTTTGAAAGTAGTTCATTCCCTAATCCGATTCCTGAAGAAAATAGAGAACATTTGTATTATGTGGACAATGAAGTTGTTAATGATCTGAGAAGACACACTAGGTCTTATGTGAAGAAGATTGGACGATTATTGATTATCCTTGAATTACCTAGAAGAGAATACAAGGAGAAATACCGTCCTATATTGGAAGACTCTGTGTTAGTTGGAGATTGGGAAGAACTTGTAGAAACAGCTTTACATGAAGTTGTTCAGCCTCTGAATCAAGTAGGCCCAAACACACCTCTCTGTTCACCTGTGCATACTCCTATTCATTCTCCACCTCACTCTCCGCCTAGACTCATGATAGGTGTAAATGCAAATCGACTACCTAACCCACCAAATCCACCACCTGCTTGGAAAGCGAGGTCACCTCTGAACCTAACTCCTCCTTTGCATGACTTACCCCAAGCTTTTGAGAAGATGCTGCCCAAGTTTGACCCAAGTGAGAATATTTTAGTAGATGACCATTTGCAAAGTTTCTAGTTGGCCATAGAAGGAATAAAGGATGGAGAACACGAAGATGTAGTGTATATACTTTTTCCACATACCTTGAAACGAGCAGCAGCCTCATGGTATTTTGGTCTGCCTGCAAACTCAATCCTAGACTGGGATAATTTTGAAAGGATTTTCATAAGCAAATATGCAGTCCAAAAGACTCATGCAGCCCTCATGAAAGGTTTGTGCGTTTTAAAGAAGGAAAAAAAAGAGAAGGTGCATAGCTTTACTCAAAGGTTTGCAGCTTATCTTAAGAATTTTTCAGAAACTGATAAGCCCTCGAATAAAGTTCTGATTGAATATTATACTTCAGCCCTAGGGCCCGATTTGGCCATGTTTTCCAAGATGAAAGCCAAACCTATGCTAGCAAAGACTTATGATGAAGCAGAGAGAGTAGAAGCTGAAAAGGAATGCATAGAAGATTACCCTGAGTAGTCAGGAGAGAAAACTGTTGGAAAGAAAGCTTTGTTATTTACTAAGCCTAAAGAGGAACAATCACATGATTTCGAAGGAATGGCAAAGATGGTGCAGAAGCTTTCCAACAGAATAATAGAATTGGAAAAGGAAAAGGAAGCTCATAAGTCTTATAAGCCTTATTACAAGAGGAGAGAAGACAACAGTCAGTCTAAACCTCCTCCACACAGTCCTGCATCAATGAACTTAACGAAGGTAGGTATGGATAACTTTTGCACCTTCCACCAACAGCTTCATTTTGAAAAAAATTGTCCCCAATGGATAAATTCAATGACATTAGTGATGAATCAGCTGCTGTATTCCAAATGAATAGAAGCAAATGATGAGGAAGAAAATGATAATAAATCAACAGAAAAGCAAGAGGATGTTGCCATGGTTTTATGGGACTGTGTCTCGATGTTTGATACCGAAAAGGAAAGTGATTTGAGATATGAGGACATATCAGAAGCAAACGTGACAATGAGAAGCCAAGCGCTGATTAAAGAAGATAGGTTAATAATCCCAAAAATTAAGAGACTCTAGAAGAATGTAAAAAAGTTTCAGAAAAACACCACAACTAATAAAATTAATGAGTTTACCATTACTAGTCAAAATCCAAAGCAGATTAGCATGCCAACTAAGTCCATTGAAGAGAAGATCAATAACGTAAAAATGAATCTTACAGAGCATAAGATGGAGTATGACATCGTGGAGGATATTAAAAAGGTAAAGGCAAATATTTCACTATTTGAGATGTGTAATGTGCCACAGCAAAAAGAAAAGTTATTGAAATCACTTGAAATGACAGAGGAGAAGATTCCTACCAACAATCAACCGCAAGACGAATAAATTGGTGAAGCAAGTGTGGGAGGTAGGCCTAAATGAAAAACCTCACCTTTTCTCCTTACTTTTGAAATTTTCAACCATAACGTGCACAACTGCCTAGTAGACTCAGGGGCATCAGTAAATGTTATGCCACTGTCAGTTTGCAAAAAGATAAATGGACAACCTAAACCATCTACCTGGAAGTTTATTCAGTTAGATAGAACAAATGTGAAGGTAATTGGGGAAATGGAGGACGTTTTGATTCGGTTATCTTCAAATGAAAAGGCATTTCAATTCATTGATATTGTAGTAGCGGACATACCTGAGGCTTATGGACTTGTTTTGAGTAGGGATTGGTCAGCAAAGATGAATGGATATTTTGCATCAGACTGGTCACATCTGTGGTTACCTTATAAGGGAAGTCCCAATCAAATTAAAGTTTTAAGAGAGCCCCACATGAAGCATAATGTCACTCAGTTGGAGGGTAAGAATGAACCAGTAAATTCTGTTTTGGGAAATTACTTCATTGAGCTAAAACTGGGAAACTACCAAGCAGAAGATGTCGACGGTACATCAGACGCCGATCCTGATCTCCTTCATTTTTCGCAGGCTAATGAAATTGATTGTAAAATAATAGATTTAGTTTTAGATGCAGATGTTGATTCGTATACAGTAGTAATAAATGATTTTTGGACGCTTTTCTTTGATGGGTCTAAAAATTTGGAAGGATAAGGAGTTGGCTGTGTCCTGATTGATCCTAAGAAAAATAAACATTTTCTTTCATGTAGATTAGAGTTTGAATGTACCAATAACATAGCCGAATATGAAGCATTAGTTCAGGGACTAAGAAAAGCAATTGAATTAAAAGTAGAAAATCTGAAAGTGTATGGGAATTCTGAAATAATTGTAAAATAGATTCGAAATCAGATACATTGCATTTCCCCTCATTTAAAAGCCTATCAAAATGAAGAGTGGGATTTGCTTAAAGGTTTTATGCATTTAATATTATATCGATTCCTAGACTAAAGAATGCAGTAGCTGACTTGTTGGCCACCTCAGCTGCAAGGCTTGTACCCTCTAATAACATGTGTTCCATTGAATTACTTTTCAGGCCTTCTGTTCTAGACATGATTACAAATTTACGAGTTTTTGATGACTATTAGCAGATTCTGGAATGTTTGACAAATGATGAAACTTTCAAAGGGGGGATGATTGATGATGAGGAACATCAAGCTGAGCTAAAATTCGACAATTTTATTCCTAAATGAGTCAGGACTCTAAAGGGAATGTTTGATCTAAACAACAAATTCAGAAGGCCAATAAATGTTAAGACTCATAGCTCGTCTCTACAATTCGAATTGATTAATTTAGGAACTGAAATTGAGCCTAAATATGTGAATTTGGGAAAGTGTTGCTCCCCAGGTGAAAGAAATAAGTTCATCAGTTTGTTCAAACAATACAAAGATGTGTTTGCCTGGATGTATGAAGATTTGAAAACATATGATACCAAGATTATTTAGCATGTCATCCCTATTAGGACTGGGGTCAAGCCTTATCAACATCCTTTGAGGAAAATGCACCCAAAATTGGAGCTTCTAATTCAGAATGAAGTAAATAAATCGTTGGATGCTAAAATTATCTTCAAAGTCAGACACTCGAAATGGGTTTCAAATCTGGTACCAGTAAGGAAGAAATATGGAAAAATTAGACTATGTGTGGATTTCAAAAACTTAAATCGTGCTTCAGATAAAGACAATTATCCAGTTCCACCCATGGAACAGATATTGCAAATGGTTTCAGGTTCTGAGTTATTTTCTTTATTAGATGGATTCTCTAGTTACAATAAGGTGTTAGTAGATGAAGAAGACAGACTCAAAACCACATTCAGAACAAGATGGGGGACCTTTTCTTACAGAAGGATGCCTTTTGGACTCATAAACGCTGGAGCTACTTTCCAAAGGGCTATGGATATAGTTTTCCGCAGTCTGACTAGCTGCAATGTTGTGGCATACCTCGATGACATCACAATAATTTCAAAGAAAAGAGAAGAACACGCATTTCATCTAAATCAGATTTTCGAGCGTTGCCGAAAATATGGTATCTCGCTAAACCCCGAGAAGTGTGTGTTTGCTGTTATAGAAGGAAAGCTACTAGGTCACATGGTATCTAAGAAGGGGATCTCCATAGACCCAGAAAGGATCAAAGCTATCGAACAGATCCCCTTACCCCATAACAAAAAGGGTATGCAATCGTTCATGGGGACAATAAATTTCGTGCGAAGGTTTGTGCCATATTTTGCTCAAATTGTTAAACCTTTGGAGCAAATGGTGAAACAAAGTATAGAATTCAACTGGACTAATGTAGAGAACAATGCATTCAGCAAAATAAAGACATCTATTGCTCATGCACCCTCTCTCAAAAGTCCAGATTTTGAGGAGGATTTTATTTTGTACACTTTCGCATCTGACGATTCACTAGCAACGGTGCTTACTCAGAAGGAAGATGGGGGAGATGAGTTTCCCATATCATTTACGAGCACTGGTCTATAGGGGGATGAATTAAATTACCCAGCTGTAGATAAACAAGCTTATGCAGTCTTTAAAGCGGTAAAACAATTCAGGCTGTACATACTTAAGAATTGGACAAAGGTAATTGTTCCACACCCAGCTGTGAGGTCTCTGTTCATACAAAAGGAGTTAGGAGAAAGAAGGGGCAACTGGGTAACAACTTTACAAGAGTATGACCTTGAATTCAAACCAGCCTCCATAGTTAAAGGGAAAGGACTGTGCAAAATAATGGTCGAAGGTAATAACAATGAAGAAAACAATTGGGAAAATGAATCGGGGTTACAGATGATGGATATATGTCCTCTTTTCACAGCTCTAGATTCTTGGTACTGGGACCTTGTTCATTACCTTCAGGAAGGTTTGTTGTCAGAACATTGGAATTCCAAGCATCGAAGAATGTTGTGCCTTAAATCAGCTGCGTATCAGATTATTGATGGATTTTTATTCAAAAAAAATTATGATGGATTCCTTCTCAGATGCTTAGATAAAGAAGACGCAAAAAAGGTCATAGCAGAGTTACATGATGGGCCTGCTGGAGGCCATTTTTCCGGAGATACGACAACCCACAAAATTCTCTGAGACGAATACTATTGGCCCATGCTGTTCAACGATGCTCATGCCCATGTTAGAAAATGTGATATCTTCCAGAGGTGTGGGGGGAGACAAGCCAAAGCAACAGCACCATTGAAGCCTGTGATGATCACAGAACCATTTGAGCAGTGGGGAATTGATGTCATTGGAGAAATAAAACCAAATTCTTCCTTGCAGCACAAATATATTTTAACAGCAATTGACTACTTAACTAGATGGGTCGAGGCCATTCCGTTATGTAAAGTCAATGAAGATACGGTCATGAATTTCCTGCAAGATCATATTATGACCAGGTTTGGGGTTCCAATTTCCCTAGTTTTTGATAATGCTACTTATTTTTCTTCCATTAGATTAACTGCATTTGCTCATGAAAAAGGAATTAAGTTGCATTATTCTGCCAACTACTACCCATAAGGGAATGGTTTGGCAGAATATACAAATAAGAATTTGATTAGGATCTTAAAAAAGATTGTCATAGAGAACCAGAGGAGTTGGCATTTAGCACTACCGAACGCTCTTTGGGCTGATAGGGTCACACCCAAGAATTCTTTAGGTGCGTCACCGTATACCCTTGTTTATGGAAAAGAGGCTATACTTCCTCCTAACATTATGCTACCTTCTTCCATAATAGCTCAAGAGTCTAGAGGCACTGATAACGAAATCCTGCAACTTAGAATATATAATTTTTTGAAGGCGGAAGAGTCTAGATCCAGGGCCAAAGAACATTTTAAGCAACAATAGGAAGTAGTAAAAAGGTGGTTTGATAAACACAAAGATGGAACAAAGGAATTTGAAGTGGGAGACTTGGTTCTTAAGTGGGATCATCTGCATGATGAAAAGGGGAAGCATACGAAGTTTCAACAGTTATGGGTAGGCCCTTTTCAGATTGTAGCAAAACTTGGCCCCTCAACCTATAAATTGCAAGATTTATAGGGGTGGGAGGAGAACTTACCAGTAAATGGTTTAGTTCTCAAACCTTATTTTTCCTATTTTTTGTTTTGTTTTTGTTTTGTACATAAATAAATTGTTTTGGTTGATTGCTGCTTGTTTTTAGTTAAGATTTATTTTTGATTTCAATAAAAGAGGCAAACTTTTGGGTTGCATGGAAAGCATCAGAGTTTTGAATTAATTGAAAGCTTTGGGTATAAGAATGTATACTACTGTTTGATTCGATATAAATTCTTCTAGTAAGTAGTTTTCCTAAATGGCTATGAACACATTGAAGTCCTGCTTAATCCCTAAAAAAATAACTTAGGATCAAAAGGTCTGGAATACTTTTTCGAGGCTCCATCCATTTCACATATAAAATGTCCTAGGGGGTGATAGAAAAAGACCCACGGAAAGGAAGCAAGGTAAATAGTATATTATATACAAATGATCCCATGCCAAAATTCAAAAAAACCAAAAGGCTAATAAGATTCAAAACTCCTAAAAAGCAATATCTATCAAAACCAGGTACTGAATCATATAAGTACAAATTTGCCGAAAGTTCTTCTCCATCCGTGAGCTGAAAATTAAACACATCTCTCACACAAAAGGACACTATGGATAGAGGAGCTTGAATAAAAATTCAGAAAGAAAGGCACAAGGAGGACTGAAAAGAACAAAAGGTTCAAAAAAGCACAAAATGTGCAAAATGGCATGGGAATGAGGAACAAATGAATATCGTTGTTTACCATATGTTACAATCCTGTGGTGTCCAAGCTGGAAGTTACCCAAAGACAGAGGTAAAAGGAAACTCATCTACTTGGCCTCAAAAGAGTTATCTTGACTTTGAGATTTTGGTTTCCATGTTCCTAAAATTGGACTATCATCAATGTTTAAAAGTACATATATTTTCCATTGGGGAAATCTAGACAGCTAAAAGAATTCAACATGTTGTTTTTGTTGATTAAACAATCTGTTACTTGAGGAAGAATTGATTCAGAGATCTAGGTTCACTAGTTAGTCACCAATTGCTGCAACTTTTTCCCAAATTTCTAAAAAAATTGGGACCCTCCTTTTTAAATTTTGTCTTGCTTAGTTTGTTGGGATTGCTTGACTTTACTGCATATTTTATTTTTGAGGATAATTGTTGAATGGATATCTTCTATGTTGATGCTGCCTTTTGGTTTAAAGTATGACTGACGGTGATTTCTGATCTCGTTGTCGGGATTTGTTGGAGTTCTAAATTGGGGTCGTAGTCAACTACACAGCCGCCGTTGCGGATGTTCAGTGGAGTAATGAACCGATCCATAGCTCTAGCTTCCATCGATGCAGTCTCGTTTCTATTTTTATTGTCGGCGTTTTGTTTGAAAACCGTTGGAGCATTAGGGCCTTGTATTGCCACCGTTTCGGAGGAAAGGTTGTAAGCACCGCAATGGAAAAAACTTTTACTTTTGCCAATTCCATGTTTTTGTATTTTTATTATCGCTGGCGACGCCGTGATTGGACTTTTGAATTGAGGATTAGGATTTAACTGTTCTGATCGCCAATGGTTTCATATTTTTGCAGAAGCCATAGTCTATTTTAATCCCACCGTTGCGGCCTCAGAGTGGGCTAACCATCCGACGTGGTTGTTCTATGTTTTCTTTTATTGTGGAACCCTTAGTATGTGCATCGCCCGTCGTTGCGGCTCCTTAGTGGGGCTAATCGCCCGTCCCTAGTTTTCCATCCACTGATGAGGTTTTTATATGCCCGATGCTTAGTACGATCGGTGGGGTCTTTCCTGCCGTTCTGATGTGTTTTACATTGTTCTATGTAATGGCTGAGGTTTCCCGTGGGTGCAGGTCGATGTTAAAGTTGTCTGAGTTGAAGAACGTGGTTTGGGGTTGGGTGTTTCGAAGAAGGGTGGTTACTTTGTTCTGGTATTTACTTTCGTTGGAGGTTTTCGTTCTAGTGTAGATGTGTCCTGGATTGGAAAAAAAAATCTATTCTATCAGGCACGTGTTAAGTTTTGAACAGGGGTTTAAGCACAAACTTGTGGGATCTCTTTTGTCTTGACATTCTTTATTTTCATGCACTAATACTGTTTATAGTTCATATTATAGAACGCATGTATTGATCTAGTTTGTGTTACCTTGTTAAACGCTAATGATCTGATATGTTCAGGATAGGAAGATTGCTGCAAATAATATATGCCTAAAAGGAAAAGCAATAGAGGAGCGAACTTGAAAGAAGAAGTTAAAGGATAAAGAAACAGAGATGTTGGTCGAGGAAAAGAAGAGAGCGAAAGGTTAAGACCAACAAGATCTAAAAAGGAACAAAGAATTATAGAGCGTAATCAATAAGAGCAGAGTCTCAAGCTTGGGCAATTCGTCAGTTACCAAGCTGGTCCCGTTTTCATAAAAGTGTTTATTTGAAATGTAACGTTTGAATCATGAGCATTCACAAAATGATAAAACTATGAGATTAAAATGGTTGGGGAGCAACTCAAAGGTTTTGGCTGGTTTTTGTATAAATATAGGAAAGTTAGAGGGAAGATAGACTTTTTCCCAGTTAGACTTGTGAGAACACATTGTAAGAGGAACTATTTCGTTTTGCAATATATAATTACAATTTTTCCTGTTGGAGAAAGCTTTGGTGGAATGTTCAAATGCTGTTCAATGGATGTGGTTGAAGGGGAACTATTTCGTTTTTAGCTTTTATTCATTAACCATGAGATCGTTCTAACTTGTTGAACCTATGTTTTTTTATGAATGCTCTCTGGTTTATTTTATGATAATTTCCACTATGAGTAATGAATGTTTACACAGACAATGAGCTATCTTGTTGTTCATCCATCTATTCATGTTTATGTGTTTTGAATCAAAGAACATCTATCTGTAATTTTTCTTAATGCATGAACAATAATACATTACTCATTAAATGATAATCTCACTCCCTAGGGACAACTTATTTAGTTTTATTTCCTCTGATGTGTGGTTTAGATGTGAGAGAGTCTAAGATGAGAGGTAAGAACCTGCGCATCACATTGCGACCGCTCCTCGTATTCTTTATCAATCTGCATTTTAGATAGGCACTTGCATATCATACTTAAAGTTAAAAACACAAAATATATATACGGTGGACCGTGCCGCAACCGGTGAAACCTTTTAATTTTTGTTACTTGACCTATGGTAGCTAGACCGTAAATCGGATAGATTCCCCATACCAAATAGTCACGGGCAAGTTGGGAACGTTGACTGGGGAGAATTCCTTGCTGTTGTTGCCTATGATTTTCCAGGCCTCAACAGTTTCTGGCACTATAAGGAGGGCCACCAGTGCATGGCTGGCCGAGGAAACCCATTTCCTCGTAATTACTCCACTAGTGATAGTTTTGAAAGTAGTTCATTCCCTAATCCGATTCCTAAAGAAAATAGAGAACATTTGTATTCTGTCGACAATGAAGTTGTTAATGATCTGAGAAGACACACTAGGGATTATAAGAATAAGATTGGAGGATTACCGATTATCCCTGAATTACCTAGAAGAGAATACAAGAAGAAAGACCATCCTATATTAGAAGACTCTGTGTTAGTTGGAGATTGGGAATAACTTGTAGCAAGAGCTTTACAAGAAGTTGTTCAGCCTCTGAATCAAGCGGGCCCAAACACACCTCTCTGTTCACCTGTGCATACTCCTGTTCATTCTCCACCTCACTCTCCACCCAGACTCATGGTAGGTGTAAATGCAAATCAACCACCTAACCCACCAAATCCACCACCTGCTTAGAAAGCCTGATCACCTCTGAACCTAACTCCTCCTTTGCATGACTTACCCAAAGCTTTTGAGAAGATCATCTGCCCAAGTTTGACCCAAGTGAGAAGATTTTAGTAGATGACCATTTTCAAAGTTTCTAGTTGGCCATAGAAGGACTAAAGGCTGGAGAACATGAAGATGTAGTCTGCAGACTTTTTCCACATACCTTGAAAGGAGCAGCAGCCTCATGGTATTTTGGTCTGCCTACAAACTCAATCCCAGACTGGGATACTTTTGAAATGATTTTCATAAGCAAATATGCATCCCAGAAGACTCATGCAGCCCTCATGAAAGGCTTGTGCGCTTTAAAGAAGGAAAGAAAAGAGAAGGTGCATAGCTTTACTCAAAGGTTTGCAGCTTATCTTAAGAATTTTTCTAAAACTAATAAGCCCTCAGATAAAGTTCTGGTTGAATATTATACTTCAGCCCTAGGGCCCAATTTGGCCATGTTTGCCAAGATGAAAGCCAAACCTACGCTAGCAAAGACTTATGAAGAAGCGAAGAGAGTAGAAGCTAAAAAGGAGAGCATAGAAGATTACCCTGAGCAGTCAGGAGAGAAAACTATTGGAAATAAAGGTTTGTTATTTACTAAGCCTAAAGAGGAACAATCACATGATTTTGAAGGAATGGCAAAGATGATGCAGAAGCTTTACAACTGAATAATAGACTTGGAAAAGGAAAAGGAAGCTCATAAGTCTTATAATCCTTATTACAAGAGGAGAGAAGACAACAATCAGTCTAAACCTCCACCACACAGTCCTGCATTAATGAAGTTAATGGAGGTAGGTATGGATAACGTTTGCACATTTTACTAGCATCCTCATTATGAAAAAAAATTGTCCTCAATGGATAAATTCAATGACTTTATTGATGAATCAACTACTAGATTCCAAATTAACAGAAGCAAATGATGAGGAAGAAAATGATAATAAATCAATAGAAAAGAAAGAGGATGATGCCATGGTTTTATGGGACTGTGTCTCGATGTTTGATACCGAAAAGGAAAGTGATTTGAGATATGAGGACATATCAGAAGCAAACGTGACAACGAGAAGCCAAGCGCTGATTAAAGAAGATAGGTTAATAATCCTAAAAATTAAGAGACTCTAGAAGAATGTAAAGAAGTTTCAGAAAAACACCACAGCTAATAAAATTCCTGAGTTTACCATTATCAGTCAAAATCCAAAGCAGATCAGCATGCCAACTAATTCCATTGAAGAGAAGATCAATAACGTAAAAAAAAATCTTACAGAACATAAGATGGAGTATGACATCGTGGAGGATATTAAAAAGGTAAAGGCAAATATTTCACTATTTGAGATGTGTAATGTGTTGCAGCAAAAAGAAAAGTTATTGAAAGCACTTGAAATGACAGAGGAGAAGCTTCCCACTGACAATCAACCGCAAGACGAAGAAATTGGTGAAGCAAGTGTGGGAGGTAGGCCTAAATGCAAAACTCCACCTTTTCTCCTTACTTTTGAAATTTTCAACCATAACGTGCACAACTGTCTAGTAGACTCAGGGGAATCAGTAAATGTTATGCCACTGTCAGTTTGCAAAAAGATAAATGGACAACCTAAACCATATACCTGGCAGGTTATTCAGTTAGATAGAACAAATGTGAAGGTAATTGGGGAAATGGAGGACGTTTTGATTTGGTTATCTTCAAATGAAAAGGTATGTGAATTCATTGATATTGTAGTAGCGGACATACGTGAGGCTTATGGACTTGTTTTGAGCAGGGATTGGTCAGCAAAGCTGAATGGATATTTTGTATCAGACTGGTCACATCTGTGGTTACCTTACAAGGGAATTCCCAATCAAATTAAAGTTTTAAGAGAGCCCCACATGAAGCACAATGTGACTCAGTTGGAGGGTAATAATGAACTAGTAAATTCTATTTTGGGAAATTACTTCATTCAGCTAGAACCGAGAAACTACCAAGCGGAAGAAGTCGGCGGTACATCAGACACCCAGCCTAATCTCCTTCATTTTTCGCAGGCTGATGAAATTGATTGTAAAATAGTATATTTAGTTTTAGATGCATATGTTGATTCATATACAGTAGTAATAGATGATTTTTTGGACACTTTTCTTTGATGGGTCTAAAACTTTGGAAGGATCAAGAGCTAGTTGTGTCCTGATTGATCCCAAGAAAAATAAACATTTTCTTTCATGTAGATTAGAGTTTGAATGTACCAATAACAAAGCCGAATATGAATCATTAGTTCAGGGACTAAGAAAAGCAATTGAATTAAAAGTAGAAAATCTGAAAGTGTATGGGGATTCTTAAATAATTGTAAAACAGATTCGAAATCAGATTCATTGCGTTTCCCCTCATTTAAAAGCCTATCAAAATGAAGTGTGGGATTTGCTTAAAGGTTTTTATCATTTAATATTATATCGATTCCTAGACTAAAGAATGTAGCACTAACTTGTTAGCCACCTCAGCTGCAAGTCTTGTACCCTCTAATAACAGGTGTTCCATTGAATTACTTTTCAGGCCTTATGTTCCAGACATGATTACAAATTTACGAGTTTTTGATGATGATCAACAGATTCTGGAATGTTTGACAAATGATGAAACTTTCAAAGGGGCAATCATTGATGATGAGGAACATCAAGCTGAGCTAAAATTTGACAATTTTATTCCTAAAGGAGTCAGGACTCTAGAGCGAATGTTTGATCTAAACGACAAATTCAGAAGGCCAGTAAATGTTAAGACTCATAGCTTGTCTCTACAATTCGAACTGATTAATTTAGGAATTGAAATTGAGCCTAAATATGTGAATTTGGGAAAGTGTTGCTCCCCAGGTGAAAGAAATAAATTCATCAGTTTGTTCAAACAATACAAAGATGTGTTTGCCTGGACGTATGAAGATTTGAAAACATATGATACCAAGATTATTCAACATGTCATCCCTATTAGGACTGGGGTCAAGCCTTATCAACATCCTTTGAGGAAAATGCACCCAAAACTAGAGCCTCTATTTTAGAATGAAGTAAAGAAATTGTTGGATGCTAAAATTATCTTCAAAGTCAGACACTCAGAATGGGTTTCAAATCTGGTACCAGTAAGGAAGAAATATGGAGAAATTAGACTATGTGTAGATTTCAGAAACTTAAATCGCGCTTAAGATAAAGACAATTATCCAGTTCCACCCATGGAACAGATATTGCAAATGGTTTCAGGTTCTGAGTTATTTTCTTTATTAGATGGATTCTCTGGTTACAATCAGGTGTTAGTAGTTGAAGAAGACAGACTCAAAACCACATTTAGAACAAGATGGGGGACTTTTGCTTATAGAAGGATTCCTTTTGGACTCATAAATGTTGGAGCTACTTTTCAAAGGTCTATGGATATAGATTTTCGCAGTTTGACTAGCTGCAGTGTTGTGGTATACCTCGATGACATCACAATATTTTCAAAGAAAAAAGAAGAACACACATTTCATCTAAAGCAGATTTTCGAGCATTGTCAAAAATATGGTACCTCACTAAACCCCAAGAAGTGTGTGTTTGATGTTACAGAAGGAAAGCTACTGGGTGATGTGGTATCTAAGAAGGGGATCTCCATAGACCTAGAAAGGATCAAAGCTATCGAATAGATCCCCTTACCCCATAACAAAAAGGGTATGCAATCATTCATGGGGACAATAAATTTCGTGCGAAGGTTTGTGTCGGATTTCGCTTAAATTGTTAAACCTTTGCAGCAAATGGTGAAACAAAGTGTAGAATTCAAGTGGAATGATGTAGAGAAGAATGCATGCAGCAAAATAAAGACATCTATTGCTCATGCACCCTCTCTCAAAAGTCCAGATTTTGAGAAGGATTTTATTTTGTACACTTTTGCATCTGACGATTCACTAGTAGCGGTGCTTACTCAGAAGGAAGATGGGGGAGATGAGTTTCCCATATCATTTATGAGCACTGGTCTGCAGGGGGATGAATTAAATTACCCAGCTATAGATAAACAAACTTATGCAGTCTTTAAAGCGGTAAAACAATTTAGGTTGTACATACTTAAGAATCAGACAAAGGTAATTGTTCCACACCCAGCTGTGAGGTCTCTGTTTGTACAAAAGGAGTTAGGAGAAAGAAGGGGCAACTGGGTAACAAATTTACAAGAGTATGACCTCGAATTCAAACCAGCCTCCATTGTTAAAGGGAAAGGACTGTGCAAACTAATGGCCGAAGGTAATAACAATGAAGAAAACAATTGGAAAAATGAAGCGGAGTTACAGATGATGGATATATGTCCTCTTTTCACAGCTCTAGATTCCTGGTACCGAGACCTTGTTCATTACCTTCAGGAAGGTTTGTTGCCAGAACATTGGAATTCCAAGCAGTGAGGAGCGTTGCGCCTTAAATCAGCTGCGTATCATATTATTGATGGAATTTTATTCAGAAAAAATTATGATGGAGCCCTTCTCATATGCTTAGAGAAAGAAGACGCAAAAAAGGTCATAGCAGAGTTACATGATGGGCCTGTTGGAGGCCATTTTTCTGGAGATACGAAAAACCCACAAGATTCTTCGAGCCAGATACTATTGGCCCATGATGTTCAAGGATGCTCATGCCCATGTTAGAAAATGTGATATCTGCCAGAGATGTGGGGGAAGACAAGCCAAAGCAGCAACACCATTGAAGCCTGTGATGATCACGGAACCATTTGAGCAGTGGGGAATTGATGTCATTGGAGAAATAAAACCAAATTCTTCCTTGCAGCACAAATATATTTTAACAGCAACTGACTACTTCACTATATGGGTCGAGGCCATTCTGTTACATAAATTCAATGAAGATACGGTCATGGATTTCCTGCAAGATCATATTATGACCAGGTTTGGGGTTCCAATTTCCCTGGTTTTCGATAATGCTACTTATTTTTCTTCCATTATATTAACTGTATTTGCTCATGAAAAAGGACCTAAGTTGCATTATTCTGCCAACTACTACCCACAAGGGAATGGTTTGGCAGAATCTACAAATAAGAATTTGATTAGGATCTTAAAAAAGACTGTCATAGAGAACCAGAGGAGTTGGCATTTAGCACTACCAAATGCTCTTTGGGCTGATAGGGTCACACACAAGAATTCTTTAGGTGTGTCACCATATACCCTTGTTTATGGAAAAGAGGCTATACTTCCTCCTAACATTATGCTACCTTCTTCCATAATAGCTCAAGAGTCTAGAGGCACTGATAACGAAATCCTGCAACTTAGAATCTATAATATTTTGAAGGCGGAAGAGTCTAGATCCAGGGCCAAAGAACGTTTTAAGCAACAGCAGGAAGTAGTAAAAAGGTGGTTTGATAAACACAAAGCTGGAACAAAGGAATTTGAAGTGGGAGTCTTTGTTCTTAAGTGGGATCATCTACATGATGAAAAGAGGAAGCATACGAAGTTTCAACAGTTATGGGTAGGCCATTTTCAGATTGTAGCAAAACTTGGCCCCTCAACCTATAAATTGCAAGATTTACAGGGGTGGGAGGAGAACTTACCAGTAAATGGTTTAGTTCTCAAACCTTATTTTTCCTGTTTTTTGTTTTGTTTTTGTTTTGTAAATAAATAAATTGTTTTGGTTGATTGTTGCGTATTTTTAGTTAAGATTTATTTTTGATTTCAATAAAAGAGGCAAACTTTTGGGTTGCATGGAAAGCATCAGAGTTTTGAATTAATTGAAATCTTTGGGTATAAGACTGTATACTACTGTTTGATCTGATAGAAATTCTTCTAGTAAGTAGTTTTCCTAAATGGCTATGAACACATTGAAGTCCTGCTTAATCCCTAAAAAAATAACTCAGGATCAAAAGGTCTGGAATACTATTTCGAGGCTCCATGGCATTTCACATCTAAAATGTCCTAGTGGGTGACAAAAAAAGAGCCACGGAAAGGAAGCAAAGTAAACAGTATATTATATACAAATGATCCCATGCCAAAATTCAAAAAAGCCAAAAGGCTGATAAGAGTCAAAACTCCTAAAAAGCAATATCTATCAAAACCAGGTACTGAATCATATAAATACAAATTTGCCGAAAGTTCTTCTCCATCCGTGAGCTGAAAATTAAACACATCTCTCACACAAAAGGACCCTATGGATAGAGGAGCCTGAATAAAAATTCAGAAAGAAAGGCACAAGGAGGACTGAAAAGAACAAAAGGTTCAAAAAAGCACAAAAAGCACAAAATGGAATGGGAATGAGGAACAAATGAATATCGCTGTTTACCATATGTTACAATCCTGTGGTGTCCAAGCTGGAAGTTACCCAAAGACAGAGGTAAAAGGAAACTCATCTACTTGGCCTCAAAAGGGTTATCTTGACTTTGAGATTTTGGTTTCCATGTTCCTAAAATTGGACTATCATTAATGTTTAAAAGTACATATATCTGCCATTGGGGAAATCTAGACAGGTAAAAGAATTCAACATGTTGTTTTTATTGATTAAATAGTCTGTTACTTGAGGAAGAATTGATTCAAATATCTGGGTTCACCAGTTAGTCACTAATTGTTGCAGCTACAACTTTTTCCCAAATTTCTAAAAAAATTGGGACCCTCCTTTTTAAATTTTGTCTTGCTTAATTTGTTGGGATTGCTTGACTTTATTGCATTTTTTATTTTTGAGGATGATTGTTGAATGAATATATTTTATGCTGATGCTTCCTTTTGGTTTAAAGTGTGACTTATGGTGATTTCTGATCTCGCTGTCGGGATTTGTTGGAGTTATAAATCGGGGCCGTAGTTAACTACGCAACCATCGTTGCGGATGTTCAGCGGAGTAATGACCCGATCCATAGCTCTAGCTTCCGCCAATGTGCTCTTATTTATATTGTTATTTTCGACGTTTTGTTTGAAAACCGTCGGAGCATTAGGGCCTTGTATTGCCATCGTTTCGAAGGAAAGGTTGTAAGCACCGCAACGGAAAAAACTTTTACTTTTTCCAATTCCATGTTTTTTTATTTTTATTATCGTTGGCGGCACCGTGATTGGAATTTTGAATTGGGGATTAGGATTTAACTGTTTTGATCGCCGATGGTTTCATATTTTGGAGGAAGCCATAGTCTATTTTAATCTTGCCGTTGCAGCCCCGGAGCGGGCTAACCATCTGACGTGGTTGCTATATTTTTTGCCAATTGTTTTCTTTTATTGCCGAACCCTTAGTATGTGCATCGCCCGCCGTTGCGGCTCCTTAGCGGGCTAATCGCTCGTCCCTAGTTTTCCATCCACTTATGAGGTTTTTATCTGCCCGATGCTTAGTACGGTCAGTGGGGTCTTTCCCACCATTTTGATGTGTTTTACATTGTTCTATGTAATGGTAGAGGTTTCCCGTGGGCGTAGGTCGATGTTAAAGTTGTTTGAGTTGAAGAACGCGGTTTGGGGTTGGGTGTTTCGAAGAAGGGTGGTTACTTTGTCCTGGTCTTTACTTTCGTTGGAGGTTTTTGTTCTAGTGCAGATGTGGCCTGGATTGGAAAAAAAATCTGTTCTATCACGCACGTGTTAAGTTTTGAACAGGGGTTTAAGCACAAACTTGTGGGATCTCTTTTGTCTTGACATTATTTATTTTCATGCATTAATACTGTTTATAGTTCATAATACAGAACACATGTATTGATCTAGTTTGTGTTACCTTGTTAAACACTAATGATCTGATATGTTTAGGATAGGACGATTGCTGCAAAGAATATATACCTAAAAGGAAAAGCAACAAGGGAGCGACCTTGAAAGAAGAAGTTAAAGCATAAAGAAACAGAGATGTTTCTTGAGGAAAAGAAGAGAGCGAAAGGTTAATACCAACAAGATCTAAAAAGGACCAAAGAATTATAGAGCGTAATCATTAAGAGCAGAGGCTCAGGCTTGGGCAGTTCGTCTGTTACCAAATTGGTCTCGTTTTCAAAAAAGTGTTTATCTGAAATGTAACATTTGAATCATGAGCATTCACAAAATGACAAAACTATGAGATTAAAATGGTTGGGGGGGAAACTCAAAGGTTTTTGCTGGTTTTTGTATAAATATAGGAAAGTTAGAGGGAATATGGAATTTTTCCCAGTTAGACTTGTGAGAACACATTGTAAGAGGAACTATTTCATTTTGTAATATATAATTACAATTTTTCCTGTTGGAGAAAGCTTTGGTTGAATGTTCAAATGCTGTTCAATGGATGTGGTTAAAGGGGAACTATTTCGTTTTCAGCTTTTATTCATTAACCGTGAGATCATTCTAACTTGTTGAACCTATGTTCTTTTATGAATGCTCTCTGGTTTATTTTATGATAATTTCCACTATGAGTAATGAATGTTTACACAGACAATGAGCTATCTTGTTGTTCATCCATCTATTCATGTTTATGTGTTTTGAATCAAAGAACAACTATTTGTAATTTTTCTTAATGCATGAATAGTAATACATTACTCATTAAATGATAATCTTAGTCCCTAGGGACAAATTATTTAGTTTTATTTCCTGATGCGTGTGGTTTAGATGTGAGAGAGTCTAAGATGAGAGGTAAGAACCTGCACATCACTTTGTGACCACTCCTCGTATTCTTTATCAATCTGCATTTTAGATAGGCACGTGCATATCATAGTTAAAGTTAAAAACACAAAATATATATACGGTGGACCGCGATGCAATCGGTAAAACCTTTTAATTTTTGTTACTTGACCTACGGTAGCTGGACTGTAAACCGGATGGATTCCCCATACCAAACAGTCACGGGTTAGCTGGGAACGTTGACTGGGGAGAATTCCTTGCTATTGTTGCCTGCAATTTTCCAGGCCTCAACAACTTTCTAATGAGCTCTTTTGTTCTGCTCAACCAGTGTTCCAATTCCACAAAGTGTTTATCATAATTACTCTTAGCCCACTCTATAACAACTTTAGAATCTGCATGGACATGTAAGGTCTAAAAGTTTTTATGAAGAGCAAAAAAGAGTAACCCCCAGAGTGCCAATAATTTCGAACTAGTATTAGTGTCATTACCCGCATCCATGATGAGTCTGAAAGACTGTGAACTGTCTACCAAAATATACATACCAGGACCACAACTACCAGCATTGGAAGCTCCATCAAAATAGCCCATAATTCCGTCCCTTGGATCGAGAGGATGGATAATCTATCTGGACATCACAGTTTTAGGAAAAGACATAACCATATAGGGGGAAGAACATATCTTCGATATGATGAGAGTCTGGCTAACAGGTATGTCCTGAAAGATGTATGCATTTCGCGACTTCCAGCATTCCGAAAGGAGCAGACTCAGGGCTACCAGTGGTAATCCTGTCAATGACTTCCATTGTTCAAAATTTGAATCTAATGAATCAAGTCCCCACCCCCAAGATCCCCCAAGCTAGAGACATAGAGCTCGTCCAGTCAAATTGAAAAAAGTGCAGCTCCCAAAAATATGCTCAGTTGTTTCCATAGCACTGTGGCACATAATACATTTCCCCGGACCAATGAACCCACGGTGCTGGAGGGAATCCCAAGTGAGAATTTTGTAGTTTATGGCTAGCCAAAGAAAGTATTTTATCTTTCTTGCCATCTTAATATGCCATAATACAGAGTGCCACCCTCAACCTTCTGGTTCCTCAAGAGTTTTTAACGACACAATGTATGCCAGGTGGGATTTCACCACTCCTTTATGTCGGTTGGCCTTCCAAATGATACGATTCAGATCGAAATTCAGAGAGATACCTGTCTCGTATAAGATTTTGATATAACATTCCCATTCTGTTTCCAGAGTCCCCGTGAGTCCTAGCTCTGACAAGGACCTCCAGTGGGGAGAAATAACATACTCAGGATCATAAATATGTTTGAGTAATAATATACTCTTTTCATGCAATTTTACCAACAGTGGTTGAGACAACATGGAATTCATCATGCTAGAAATAGGATCCATGCCAATATCGATCAAGTTACCATGACCAGCTAGCCAAAATAAATCAGGAAGTATAATGTGCATAGTGGAGAGGAGGCTGCACCAAATCAAAGATGCATTTTTGGATTTGAAGTTGGCTCTTTGAAGCCATATATCCAACGACATCCGAGACATATATTTTGATTTAATTAAAGTACCCCACAGTCTCGCATGATTGGTAGATCACCACATGCTCTTTTCACATAATGATAGGTTAAAATGCTTCAAATATTTAATTCCCCAACCCCCCAATGTTTTAGGACGGGACAGTGCTCTCCAGCTAACCAAATGAATTTTTTTATGTTTGTGTAACCCTGCCCATAAAAAATGAAACAACAACCTACAAAGTTCATGTATGATTCGCACAGGAAGAATATATAGGGACATCTAATAAACAGGGAGTGACTGGATCACCGAAGTGGCTAGTGTCACTCTCCCTCCCAACGAGAGACACCAAGGAGTCCACCTATTAATCCGGTGTTGAAATTCCCTAAGAAGCCAGTTCCAATTGCCAATACGATAATTGTTCGTTTTAATCTGAAAGCCCATATAGGAAAGACCATCGTCCATAGATTTCTAGTGGAAAGAAAAAAGGTCTCCAATACGACATATCACATCCTGAGCAATATTTAGGAAGCCAAAGGAATTTTTTTCTCGAACTTACAGTTATCCCTGAGGCTCTATAAAATAAATTTATCAAGGACTTGTAATGTAGCCAATCTAATAAGGTACCATATCCAAAGAGAAGGACATCGTCCACAAAGAATACATGAGTAAGAGAGATATACCCCGTCACCTTTAAACCATTAATCTTCTTTTCTTTTTCGGCTTGTGCAATCAACAGACTCAATCCCTCAATGATTAATAGGAAAAGATAGGGAGATAATGGACAACCCTACCGAATACCCCGAGTCACCTTGAAAGTATTCGAGGGTGAACCATTAATCAAAACAACAAAATTGGCCAAGATGACATAGGACATCATCCATTTTACCATATCAAATGATAGATTGATATGAAGGAGAGTCATTCGCAACATCGACCAATTAACTTTATCATATGCTTTCTGAGGATCCAGCTTAAGGGAGATCATCGGATGGTGCTTCGATTTATCTGAGTGTAAAACCTCCTGAACTATGCCGATTGTGTCCAATATCTGTCGATAAGGAAGGAAGCTGAATTTTTCAAGCGAGATACGAAGGCCAAGAAAATGCTTCAAACGCTCTGCTATAATCTTAGTAATGAACTTGTAGAGTAAATTGCAAAATGAAATTGGTCTGAAATCACCAAAGGAGGCAAGCCGATCCACTTTGGGAATCAAATTTATATAAGTACTATTGAGGGTCTCTAGGATCGTACCTGCCAATATCGTATTCTTGATCGCCTCAACCAATTACACACCCAAAATATCAAAGAAATGGAGATAAAACTCTACAGTCCAGCCATTCGGCCTGGGACTTTTATCCTTGGCAAAAATCTTTAGAGTAGATTCCACTTTGCTGAGCGTGACCGGAATAAAAATGGAGAGATTATCTTCTAGAAAAAACATAAGTGGGGAAGAGCTTAATAATCTCAAGTTTATCCTCAATAGTGAAAGAATCAGGTTCCTTGTAGAGATCCGCATAGTAGTTCCTGTCCACCTTCTTGATAGATACCTGATCAAAAACTGTGGAGCTATCTTCGTCCACTGCTTCCCAAACTGCATTAGTTACTCGTCTCTTATTTGCAAAATGGTGGAAGTAATGGGTATTCTCGTCCCTAGCAAGTAACCAAAGTAGCCCTACTATTTTGCCTAAGAGTCTCCTCCTTGTGTAAGAGCAGCTTACCCCTAGATACAAGGCAATTTTTTAGCTCCTCCCGTAAAATTTCAGATCCCAGGTCATATAGTAGAAGATGCTAAATAGTATTAATATCATCCTCAAATCTACAAATGTCCAAAATCATCGATTTTTTCTTTGACTTTTCCCGTAGCCGAACCACAGGTTGAAGTCTTCGGATCTTCTGGAGGAAAGACTTCATAGGGATTATAGAGCCCGCCACTAAGTCAGGCAAGTGATTCCACTCTCTTCTTATCAAGTCATCAAACTTGTCCTCCTTCAACCAAGTAGGATTAAATTTAAAAGGATAAGTGATAAAATATTTATCAAATTCTATCTGTAAAAAGATGACTCGATGGTCCGAAACCCCACTGGAGTGGTGCCAAGTTCTGTAATTTCCAAAGGACACATAGAGGGAATATGCCAGGAAGAAATCATCCAATCGTTTGGATATAGACAAACGTCCAACTCTTCCATTATACCACATGGGGCAAAGAACAATCGGCGCGACATCCTGAAGATTTGAGTCCTCAAATAAAGAGCAGAAATATTCAGCCAAGGGGTCACAAGGGCGACCAGCTCCCCAAACTTCATCTGAAGACCAGGTGAAGTTCAATAACCTGCCAAGATAATATTAGGTAAGGACAGGAGCCCACAAGATTTTACAGATTCCTAGAAAGACTGGCGATTCTCAAATGGCCCATAAATGTTTAAAAGGTGCACAGGAAAATTAAAACCCAATAGTTTCCCCTGGAATAAGATACCCGCCACGGTGTTATAAGCACTAAGGTCGGCTAGCAAGTGGTTCCAGGAAGCTAGCCTACCCCTAGAATTCCCCACAACATCCATCGCACAAACCTTCCAGCCATGCTTCAACTGGGGGCGAAAATTGCAAGCCCGGTCTCCCACTAACATGGTTTCTTGTAAGAAAATAATAGCAGGTGATACAAGTTCAATCAATCTCTCAAGGGTGGAATGTTTCGGGCCTCCACCGAGCCCTTGAAGGTTGAAACTAATGAGATTCATTGAGTAACTCGGTGGGGGGCTATATAATCTCTAAGATCCTAAGGGGAGGATTCCAAGCCAGCTGGAGAAGAAGGAGGTAGCCCTCTACTGGCCAAAGGAACCACCTTAGGGTTGGTAAAAGTTTGCTCAGGTATCAAGTCCTTAATACCCTTCATGTTACCTTTGTCAGCTTTATGGGGTTTGTGAATGGAGACGTTGGCTAAACGACAAGCAGGATTGGGGAAAATCTCTATAGAAGGGAGTGAATCCCTACCAAAAACTCGGAGAGGCAGGAGAGAGTCCAAGGAAGGAAACATCTGTTGCTCTCCCGAGACCTCGCTCAAGGGGAAGAATTCGAAGCTGCGACGGGTGTGAGGACCTCTTCAAAAGGACAATCTGAAATAGGAGTGGGGGACAAATTTATGTGTAAATCATCGCCAAAATATGGAGAAGAGGTATGGGGAGGCGGCTCAGGACAAGGAAGGTTTATACCAGCAGTGACATCCCCCAAACCTTGGGCCCAAATAGAATTAAGTGACGAAAAATATTCCCCTTCTCCAAACTAAAAGGGGACAGTGTATTGTCTGGCAACAAAACAGAAAGGTTCACAGGTGAGCTAGAAGGAACATCAAGTACATATGACGTCGTTAGGGAAGACAATATATCATCAACAGTAAGAAATTTAAGTAGCAAAGGGATATGTTGTGAAAACTTACCCACAAATGCATTGGCCAAATCTCTGTTGAGAGGGAGTGGCATAATGATATCCTTTAGTGAAGGTGATGAAGGAGCCTCCCAAAATTCACCTTTAGACTGCAAGCCCAATTGAGACCCATCCTTTGACAGATAGACTTCCTTGGAGTGTCCAGTTTGTCAACACTAGTGACACCGAAACGCCACTTTCCAGTAATCCAACCGCTAGGAGAAAGAACCCCCATCCCATTGAACTTCCAATTCATCAGGAAGGCCGTCCAAGAGGTCCATGTCCACCAAAACACGGGGAGCCAAACGGTCAAATCCTAAAATTTGATCATCTTCTATAAGCATAAAGAGCCAATTGCATTTGCCACCACCATGAAATCCTTTAGGTTCCAACACTGAATAGGGAATTCAGGAATTATCACCCACAAGTGACACCGAATCAATTTCTCAGAGCGCGGTGTTGTAAAGGAAAGTTTCCTATGGCTAGGGTTTAAGAGGCCATCAACGTACTGGGGTTGAAAGTGTTGATGTATATGTAACTTCGGAATGTATTCTTCTATGTATCCTATGTATTGTAACCCAATGTTTATTCCGGGATGTTTCTATTATGTATTTGAGTCATGTGGTCATACCCTGATGTTCCGATCGAGAGGATTAATAATGTAAACAAGTCATATCAAGTCATTAGGTAAGTCCCCACAGTTTTGGGGCACTTGAGTTATTATACACTAATTAAGGTGTAGGCTCGAGTAGTAATTATTAGGGTTGAGCCTACGTGTGAAATGGAAACTTAAGTGAACGGACTAATATAAATAGAGAGTGTGTGTCTCTCTATTTATCACTTGTGAAGTACATCACTTGCTCTCTCAAGTGTGGCGCACCTTTGGAGAAGGAAATACTTTGGCTTGACAGAAGACAGAAGGCTACTGCTGTTTTGGGAGATCTCTTACTGTTTTGGTGTTGATTCTATCTTAGAGGAAGTTGCGGGGTTTTCTCCTTTATGGTTTCCCCGAGGAAAACTCTTTGTGTCTCTTGTCTCTTGTGATGTTCTCATGTTTTATTGCTGTACTTGTTATTCTCTCAGTGAAAAGATCCTAAGATCATAATGCTAGCTTATTTGATGAAAAACTAACATGGAATCAAAGCTAACCTGAGAAGAAGACATTGTGCAGCTACAGGAACTAGGGCTTCCTATTTTGTGAATC
The DNA here is from genome assembly GCA_001517045.1 of Pseudotsuga menziesii. Classification (NCBI taxonomy): domain Eukaryota; kingdom Viridiplantae; phylum Streptophyta; class Pinopsida; order Pinales; family Pinaceae; genus Pseudotsuga; species Pseudotsuga menziesii. The sequence goes on along the minus strand of LPNX010204080.1, from coordinate 151,655 downwards.
TTCCTCCACATATTTTCAGCAAAAGTATGCTAGGATGACTCTCCATTGAAGGGTGCATCTTTCTGTCGATGCAGAATTCAATTTCAAGCATTTTCAGTTTTGATGTGGAAATTAGGGATTTCTTCAGAAGAGGAATTTTTGCGTGAGACCAGCATAGGATTTTTCTCCTCATCAAAACCGAAGTTTAGAGACCTAGATCAAGAAATTTGGTTGGGTGAAACTCCAGGAAAGTCAAACCCTAGTTTGACCCTGAGCTAGGAGAAACCCTAAATACTAAAAATGATAAGTTTTGGTAAAGTCGCTATATTCTGATATTGGTGAAGTTTCAGAAGCTGAAAATTTCAGGGGCCGAAGATAAAATCCTGATGAACAATTTATCCAAAAATCAGACTTAGATTCGCTGTACTCCAGGAGATATGATCTCTCCAATTTAGGGCTCTAGCCTCTTCCAGAAATCATCGATAAACAGGACACCTGGGGAGAATTACAATATCTTGGGCTACAGAGGTCCAAATGGAATTCCTAAAGATTTTCCAGAAAGGAAACGGACTTTAATTTCTGTGGTCCGAATATCAGACTCAGAAGATGAACCAATGACACGTGGAAGTCCGTACAACTTCGCTGTTCTTAACAGTCCTGTAACAGGTCACCTTGGGAAAAGGATCATAAATCCCAAATGGTGAAACAAATTCTGATGAAACCTATGGGTTTGGATCAGGGACATGCGAGGTTACCGTAGTACAAAATTTCAGACATAGAGGATCATTAATTTCGGAGATATCATAGAAACAATAACAGGCATTTCTGCAGAAGAAATCAGAAAATTAGGGCTTCCTGTTACGGGAGTTTCCCTCCACTGTTTTCAGAAAAGGAGTACATTGGACAGCTCCATTTGAAGAGATCTATATGTTTGTCCAATCAGATCTGAAAGATTCCAAGTTTTGAAAATTAGGGTTTCTGCGACAAACTCTAGATCAGCGAACTCCGGGACAAGGACGGACACCTCAAATCGGTAAGATCTAATCCTTTGCTATTTCCATTTGAGGTTCTCATTTCAATATGATATATCACATCAGCTTGGTGACAAGCTTGTGGAGGTTGACAACTTCCAAGCCTAGAAGTATATGATCTCTCTGAAGAAAATGGATTGGACACCTACATGAGTATAGAGGTTCCAGTTTCAGAGGGAGACGAGGTTAGAAGTCTTTCTCAAGAAGAACCTTCTCTCCATTTTAGCATTGATGGAAAAGGAATGCGGGTTGCATTCATAGATGGTCAAGCCATCATGTGGCCAAAAGGAAAGACTATCGATGATGCATTAGTGATTGGAGAACAAGAAGGAGGCTTGTACAAATTGAAGGGCCATCCAGAAAAAGCCTTGATCCATGACATAGTAGATCCAAATGAGCCTTGGCATAGAAGCCTTGCACATGTGCATTACAGAGCCCTACCTATGGCAAGCAAAGCTGTTCCAGAATTTCAAGCTATTTAAAGGGAAGAACAAAAAGCAGAATATGACCTAAAGAAACCAGTTGAAGGATGTGAAGATCCAGAATGAAGAGACCATGCAGTCATAAGAGTCTCTCAAATCAAAGAACAACTTGAAGTGGTAAAAGGAGGAGTGAATAATGCAGAAGTGGTGATGGCCATTTTGAATGGCCTCCCAGGATCGTAGGATTCATTCATTCAAGGAATGTGTGCCAGAAGGAAGTGATTACTTTCAATAGACTCTAGAAAGAGAACTCACAAGAAGAAGAAGCTCGAGAAGAGAAGGTGGGAGCAACTGAAGATCAAGCTCTTACCATCCAAAGAAGATCCCTCAAGCGATGAGGAATATGAAGATCTGAACTCTTGAAGAATATCTTATCCACCTTAGCATTTGGATAAGAAACGATTC
>LPNX010204080.1:120724-147535 GCA_001517045.1 Pseudotsuga menziesii | reverse complement strand
AGTGGATGCCACATCTGGTATGAAAAAGGACCAGCTCTATGATGCCTCATCTAGTATGAAAAAGGACTAGCTCTGAGATGGTACATCCAGTATGAAAAAGAACTGGCTCTGTAAAGACTTCCGATGATGAGTAGAATCATGAGATAACACTAGTGTTGATCCAGATCGAGTGATGATCCAGATCCAGTAATGATGATCCAGCAGTAAAGATCCAGATCGAGCCCAGTGATGATGATCCAGATCGAGAGATGATCTAGATCGAGTGATGATCCAGATCGAGAGATGATCCAGATCCAGATGACTTGAAGATGAAGATGACTTGAAGACGAAGATGACTTGAAGATGACTCAAAGACGAAGATGATCCAGTTGATACAGAGAAGAAGACCAGTGCTGAAAATTGTGTTGAAAGAATACCTTCCTAGTTAAGAGGGAGTGTTGATGTATATGTAACTTCGAAATGTATTCTTCTATGTATCCTATGTATTGTAACCCAATGTTTATTCTAGGATGTTTCTATTATGTATTTGAGTCATGTGGTCATACCCCGATGTTCCGATCAGGAGGATTAATAATGTAAACAAGTCATATCAAGTCATTAGGTAAGTCCCCACAGTTTCGGGGCACTTGAGTTATTATACACTAATTAAGGTGTAGGCTCGAGTAGTAATTATTAGGGTTGAGCCTACGTGTGAAATGGAAACTTAAGTGAACGGACTAATATAAATAGAGAGTGTGCGTCTCTCTATTTATCACTTGTGAAGTACATCACTTGCTCTCTCAAGTGTGGCGCACCTTTGGAGAAGGAAATACTTTGGCTTGACAGAAGACAGAAGGCTACTGCTGTTTTGGGAGATCTCTTACTATTTTGGTGTTGATTCTATCTTAGAGGAAGTTGCGGGGTTTTCTCCTTTATGGTTTCCCCGAGGAAAACTCTAATTTGTGTCTCTTGTCTCTTGTGATGTGCTCATGTTTTATTGCTGTACTTGTTATTCTCTCAGTGAAAAGATCCTAAGATCATAATGCTAGCTTATTTGATGAAAAACTAACAGAAAGGTGGATGCAAATGGTTCTACAAGTAAATATAAACAAGATTCAAAGATTAGAATGGTTCATACCTTAACAAAGGAAGGTTGATCCAAGCAGCCCTTCAATCCTCCTCTTGCTCCTCTTGCTCCAAGAGACCCGCAAACCAAATTATACCTTCCTCAAACCAATATGACCACATATAAAGCAATGATAATCAAATAAACATGAAATAATGATTTGACTAAAATCATAATATGATCATAAACAAAGATTCAATCACGCATTGAACAATGATTTGGGAAGAAGAAGGACATCACATATTTATTAATCTTGAAAACAAGTACAAGTATACCTTCTCTTCAAGTTGGGCACTTCATGAAACCTTGATCTGGTTCTGCTGCTTCTCTTCTCCAAGGAACTTAGCCTCCAAGCTCTGCAACACAAGGGGATGATCACTAGGGAAAAGGTGTGGGAAAAGAGAGTCCCAATTCCTCCAGCATAATGATGCAAAGATTCAAGTCCCTTCTCATGGACCTCCCTACCTCTATTTATATGCTTTATGAAGAGTTAGGGTCGAAGACAAAGTAGTTACAATTGAAGGAGTCAGTTACATAACTTCCCAAACTACCCGAATTTCGAAAAACCTATTTTTTGACATTTTCAGGAGGAACATGTGGGTTGTAGAAACAACAGTCGCGTATGCAGGAGGCATACACAGATTGCAATGTAAATGGTCGTGTATGTAGGGAATACACGAGTATTATATATATCAAGTCGCATACCATATACGGGTTTCCTTAAGGCAACTCGCGTATACATCAAAAAGATCATTTTAAGCTATAACACGTGGGTCGAACCCTGAGTGCCATCGCTTAAGAACACAGCTTGAGACAACTTCAAGTACTCAAAATGGACCACTAAGCCGCGCTGAGAAAGGGCCGAGACCATATCAATGGTTACATCCTTCCCCAGAACGCAGACTGGTTTTACAATATTAACTCTCTCAAATGATAGCTTACCCACAACAAGCTTCAAAGGGTAGTGAAATATATGAGACTTCGGATGGAAACCCTCTTTAGTACTAAGTTCAATCCCCAAAATACCACCACCCAAGGAAAGTGTGGAAGCTGAGGGCCCCTAAGAAACCACCAAGAAAACGTGAAAACTAGCCTGGGGGTTTGTGAGAACCCCAGGCGAGGAAGACAAAGACGTCATCGAAAAAGAGTATTCGTTCTACAAAAAAGGTTCATTCCCACTTTTTTAGTCTCTGGTTGGTACTAACCTATCAACAGTGACAGGCTGACTCCAGAGTCCCTCATTGGTCCACCCAGGTAGATGGCATGAGGAAAAAACAAGAAGTACACCAAAGTTGAAGACCAGACCTTAAATAACTGGCAAGTATGTACCCATAACTCAAAGGACGACCTACCACCAACCCACCACCCAAAAAATGAAGGTTCCAAAGGAAAAAACAAAGGTTCGAGAAACCCAGGGCGTAAACCGCGATAATCTCAAGAAGCTTTAAAACCCGACATTGTTGTTAACTATCCTGCTCAAAATTCAGGGTTCCAAAAGGTGCCAAACCCAATAAGTCAAAACAAATAAAAAATCATAAAACCGGAGGAGACAACTATAAGCCCTACCCCACAAAGCAATGTCCAATAGGGGAGACTACGAGGGTTTAATGGTTAGAAAAAAACCCAACCGAAAAAACAACGAACAACTATGGATACCTTCTTCCGAGTAAGGTGACACGAAGAAACCTAAAATAACAGCAGAAATAAGGGCAGGCGATAGAGTTCAAACGAATGAAAAGTAAAAGCTGCCTACCCTCCCAGCTAATACCGATGTGACTGACAAAAAAGAGCTCAAAAGTCTGATATTAGTGGCGAAATACAGACCGTAGACGAGACTAGGAATGGCATCCATGAGATGGAGTTGCAGAGCCATCCTCCCAATAAAGGCATACTTGGTCTAGTTGCAGACCCATCCTAGTTGCAGAGCCATCTCGATTAATTATTTCAAATATGGATTGTTTATTACATTGCAAAAATCAGTTGGATATCTCTATATAGTGTACCCTTTTCCACATAAATATATATATTGTACCTATCACAAACTTTTGCATCAACGTTGACACAAATAACGTCTCACTCCACAAAATCCCATATTTGGACTTAAAAAATTTATTCTACATAGGAAAAATCTATTTATACATAAAATGTGGGACTTTACCATCTTGTAATTTTGTTTTGATTATTTATTTTTATGAGGTATTTATAAACTAAAAGTTTATTTATGGAGGTGAACTATGGGTTATGGATTTTTCCTTTTGATGTAGGAAATTTCTTTTTAAGAAGCTACTAATATACATATATAATTAGGATTACATGCATTTACATTTTAGAATTTGAGGTGAATGAGGAAGGGCCTTCTTTGTATATTGTCTGAAGGTGAGACAAGTGTATTATTAATATTGTTTTGATGGTAGTTTGTGACAATTAATTTGTGGCTTATTGGTGTTCCCTAATCATGAGTTAGGTGGTTGTGTTAGTTAATTGTTAATTGGGTGTAGTCTGAGTAGTTGTGGGATACATTGTGCTTAAAGTTGTAATAGTGTTTCCTCAAAGTTTTTGTCCTGGAAAAAATCTCTACAAAATATTGAAAGAGATTGGATAACATAGAAAATTCCTGATTTCACAGAACAAACATGATTGAACCATGACAAGACTTAACCCGACTAGATAGACGATCAAAAACAACAATAGACGGATGTGCATGTCCTAGTAAACTAGAAAAAAACAAAAAAACTAGACATGGAGAGTTTTCACAATTCTAATAGACGACTCATTGTTTCAATGGCAAGTTGAGAGTCTTTATTTGTGTTGCAAGAAATAAGTTGTTCATAACTTTGATCTTGTTAGAAGCAACGGGCATTCAATATCCACTTTAAAAAATTGATAGATCAATCATTAGAGAATAAATATTCACCTTTATAAACAAATTGCAACTTTGTCAACTCTCTCATATCTTTGGGACAGCTCAATCACAATGGTGTCTTAAGTAAAGTAAAACACAAAGAACTTGAAAACGGTGGCACCTATTCTTTCAATTCTTCAGCTTGGAAATCAAGTCTAAATGAAGGCACCTATAATTCAATGGGAATAACACTCTCTTGACCATAAAGGATCTGAAAAGGTTGGCACCAATTCTAAATTGGGTTATGGTTTGATCATCCCATAGAGTGTAAAGTAGTTGCAAACGCCACTTCCTAAACTCAACTAGTATAGTCTTCTTCAAAATTTTAACTAGTTGTTTATTGGTGGAATTAGCTAGTCCATTTCCTTGTGGATAATATGAGGAGAAAAACTAGTACCTTTAAATGTATTAGTAATAGGATATTTTTTAGCAAAATTATTGAAATTTCTACTCGAATCAATGAATTTTTCTTGTTATTGAAGGTTTGACTACTTGTAACAACAAATACATCGTTCTTTTTTTTAACCAAAACGATTTTTTTTTTATTGATAAAGAATAGATCGGGCCTTCACCCAATTACATCTGTTCTGATCAAATCAATTCCTCAAATCCAATACATCACTTTTCATAATTAAGGAATGTGATGCAATAAACAAGGACCTTCGTTTAGACTTATCATTCCTAGAGGAAGAGGGCATCCCTGGTTTGCTTTGAAATCTTCCAGCTTATTCAAATCACAAAGAATGTGATATGAGGTGATTGAAACACAATCTATCAAAATGAAATGCAACCTTTGCATGGTCACATTTAGACTGAGGTTATTGAACATTGAATCAAAATTTAAAACTTTTATGATGATTTCAGAATCTCCAAATATTTGAATGTTGTTATGCCCCGCTGCCTTTGCAAGTTGACATGCTTTTAGAAGTGCATATATTTCTGCCTGATTATTTGTAGTTTGTCCTACTCCCCAGCTGAAGCTCATTTCTAAGTTTCCTCCTGGATAGAAAATAAATCCCCCTGCCCCATCTTTTCCTGGATTTCCTTTTGACGCTCCATCAAAGAAGATTGATACTTTATCCTTCATTTGCCACCATTCTGAAAATTCATTTTCTGAAATTCTAATTTGCCGAAATGGCTTGATAATCGGACTTCTCGATCCCAACTAAATTTTTCCCACTTTCAATGAACCAAGCCATTTATGCTCAGCTTCTAATTTATTTTTGTCAATTTGAAAGTTTCCCATTGCTTCCAAAAGAAATGCCTTAGCTTTGATGCTACTATTTCAAGTTTTGAGACTTTGTTGTTAAAAATCAATCATTTCTAGCCAGCCAAATTTTCCACCAAATAAATTTTGGAATGTCTTTCCAAATATTCCTCCATCATGATTGGAAGGGAGAGCACCAGGATACCTTGACTACCAATTTTTAAAAATAATGATAGGTTCATAATTTAGCGGTATACAAGTATAAGGAAACCCATGCAAGAAATGTGCCCAGACTTTTTGAGCAAAAACACATCCAATAAAAATATGGGCGGAAGACTCAACAGCTTGAATATAGAAACAACATCTATATGGTCCTACGAAGCCTCTTTTTAGAAAAAAAAATCTGGTTAAAAGTTTATGGTGCATAAGAGTCCAAGCAAATAAATTTATTTTTGGAATACTAAGAAAATTCCAAACAAGCTTCCAGAATGTTATGTTGAATGAACTAGAGAAGGGCATCAATTTGGTCTGCGTTGAAGACTGTAGAATCTTGAATCCATTAGTATCAAAATAAAACCCAGCAGATCCCCATCCACATGTGTCCTTACAAGATAAATGGATGAGATCCATTCCAGTTAATTTTTCCAACAACGATTTTTGTTGTGCATGAAGAACATGGTGGTCACAATCTGACAATTTGGGAAGGGACCACACATCCCGATTTCTGATTTTATCCCAATAAATTATATTAGAAAGTTTGTAGATTCCTTTATTGAACAACCATTTCTTGATTTCATTAATAAATAAATCATAATTTAGAGGATCGTTTCCTGTGATTTTATCATTCCACAAGAAAGTTTGTTTGCAATTACCTGGAATTTGATAAAGATGTTGAGTAAAAAATTCAAAATATTTTCTGCATAAATTCCAAGTAATGGAACCTTTAGGAGTTTTTTCCATTTGAATATTTCTTAGAGTTCCTCCATGAAGATATTTCTTCCAGAAAATTTGACTCACCGGATGCTTTTTATTAGAGAATAGTTTCCATAGCAATTTGCCTCCCATAGCTAGATTAGACAACCCTGGGTCTTTGATTTGCAATCCTCCTTCAAGAACAGGTCTTTTTACTATTTCCCATTTAACCAGATGCATATGATTGTGATTTATTTTTCCACCTCTCCATAGGAAGTCTCTGATCGGTTTGGATATCTGATCCAAGATTGATTTTGGTGCCATAAGGAGAGATGATTGGTAAATAGGAAGAGCTGAGAGATTTGACTTGATCAAAATAAGATTCCCTGCCTTCGTAGCTAGTGGCCACCCCATGAGACAATATTTGCTTTCATCTTGCTAATGATTTCCAACCAGAGAGAAAGGTTGTTTTGTCCCAGGGTTAGTGGAATACCCAAACATTTAACCTTGTCCTAGGAAGCATATCCTTCAAAACCCAAAATTTGAGAAATTTTTGCAATTTTTTATTGATCTACATTCCATCCGAACATGACACTCTTACTTTTATTAATAAGTGCCCCTAATATAATACAAAATTGGTGCATAATTTCTGAAAAAGCTCTAGAAATGTTTAATGAAGCCCCTCCCAAAAGCAAAGTATCATTCGCAAAGAGGGAATGGTTGATAGATTCAACTCCAACCACTGAAGTTATGCTCGGAATGATCCCATCAGTTTTTCCTACTGTTAACTTTCTACTTAAAGAATCGACCATAAGAATATACAAAAATAGTGAGACAGGACAGCCCTGACAAAGACCCCTGGTAGCTTGAAAGAAGTTTGTTGGTATGCCATTTACTAGTGGTGCTATCCAAGGTTTTTCAATGCAAGATTTTATCAAATTTATAAAGGCATGGCTAAAACCAAAATAATGGAGAACTGAGTAAAGAAAGGAAAGCTTTACCCTATCAAACCCATCTGCCATGTTGAGTTTGATTAGCATGCCCTTTTCCTGCCGATGAAAGCTGGAATGCATAGCTTCTTGAACTTGAATTACATTTTCCAGAATATGTCTCCCTTTTACAAACCCACCTTGAAAAGGAGAAATCGATTTCTCAAGCAGAGGTTTAAGTCTTTTAGCTAGTAGTTTAGAGAAGATTTTATAAGAAGCATTACATAATGAAATAGGTCTGAAACGATCAAAAGAAGAAGGATTAGCTTCTTTAGGAATTAATGAAAGAAATGTGGAGTTTGTGAAACCACCCACTTTGGATTTTAACTAGAATGCTTTGATCATCCGGACTAAATATCTCTTGATTACTGTCCAGCAAACTCAGTAAAAATGAAAGGAAAAACCATAAGGGCCTGGTGCTTTGTCTCGCTCCATTGACCAAATAACATCAATAATTTCTTGCTCCGAAAAAAGGCTTCATTAACTCATCATTTTCTTCCTCACTCACCAAACAAGGAATGTTGGACAAAAATTTAGAGGTTAAATATGAATCAGAGGAGCCATATTCCCTGTATAGGTTCTGAAAATGAATTTCAGCCTCTTATTTAATTTGTGAAATTCCTTTAAAAGTTTCACCAAACAGAGAAGAGATTTCTGAAATATAGTTTTGAGACAGCCTAACTCTGCACTGTTTGTGGAAAAAAGAGGTATTCCAATCTCCAACTTTCATCCAAGTACTATGAGACTTCAGCCTCCAATATTCTTGTTCTCTCCTAAAATCTCAAAAAGAATTAAATTGAGATTTTTTCTCTTTTTCCAACAATGCAGGTGTAATCAGAGTCTTCCATTTCCAATTGGATCTTCTCCAAATTTTCCAGAGCTTATTTACTTTCACTGATTGTATTTTTTTGAGATAGTTTAGCCCATACCTTTAACACAACTTTGGTATTTTTGAGCTTCCTCTCCCATACAAAATTTGGCGATCCAACAACTGGAAGTTCCCATGCCTTGGTTACAATGCTCATAAAACCATCTTGGTCTTTCCATAATGGACAGAACCAAAAGGGGATGGGTCCTAGGTCCTCTTCCTCTTCGATATGCAACATAGTTGGTTTGTGGTCTGAAGTAATCTTAGGCAAAATATTGGAGGAAATTATTTTTTTTCCCGTCATCAGAGAACTCTACACCAAAAAATGATCCAATCTGGCATAAATATTTGTTGCACCAGTTCTGTTATTAGACCATGTGTATCTTCCTTTTTTGAGCTTAAAATCAATCAGTTCCCAAGAAAGAATGAAATTCTCCACTGTGTTAAGCATGGGGTCTCTCCCGCATACACCTCATTTTTTCTCGCTAGCGTCCATTGTTATATTCAAATCACCCACCACAATTATATTGGAGAAAGAATTATCATCAAGAAAGGATGCCAGATATTTTGAACAGTCTCCTTTTTCTTGGAAATTGACAGGCACGTAAATATTAAAAAGAGAAATTTAATTCTTACTTTGAGTGCGTCGGAGTTCTGATAAAATCCGGTGCTGTGTTGTATGAGAATGTTCTAGAGAGAAATATGTTTCTGTCCACAATGTTTCTATTCCACCAGCGGTACCTCTAGCACTCACTGCCTTCCCTACATTTGTTTTCCATATGCTTATTGCTTATGGATAGAAGGATGTCTTCATAAATTCTTGTCTCTTGGAGCATAAGAACATCTGAATTAACCATTCTGATGATATCATTAAAAACTTCCACTTTTGATGAATTTCCAATCCCTCTTCAATTCCAAGAGATGATGTTCATTATTTGATGGAAGGGAGAGGGCCCCCTTTTGAAGGTCTAGCCCAAGTATTCCTGCTAATTGACATCTCTATAGTGGCTTGACTTCCTTGCATCTTAATACGTTCGACTTCTTCCTCCCGAACCATCTTATGACATTTATGCCCTTTTTTGGAAGACCTTTCAAGGGGATATTCATTGGATAAACCAGAATTGTCCATAGGTTTCTTTTTTTGCCATTTCTGCATATTTGGGAGAATGTCCTTCCACAGGAGTGCCAAGATCTGGCTTAGCTGGATCTTTGACTTCTTCACTTGTCTGATTTTGAGGTTGAGGGACTTCTCCCTCTTCAAGCACTGAGAGTACTTGATCTTCTGGGATGCTTAATACTTCAAAATGGTCTTGAGATGATATTCCCTTCATAGCTACTCCATTTTCTTTTTATTTCTGCCCAGAGGGATCGCTACCTGTCCCCATTTCTCCTTGTTGCCCCTTAGCTTTGTTTCCTTGATTTGTTGAACTAGTTTTTTGAACTTGAGTCCATTTATCTCCTTTCTCTTTGAAAACTTCTTCCTCAACTTTTTTCTTACAAGATCTGGCAAAATTCCCATAACCATGACAAAATATGCACTTAAAGGGAAATTGCTCATAGTCTAGCTCTTCCACGTGTGACCAATCTGCTATTGTCAAATTAATAGCTTCAAAAAGCCCTACCTCTAAGTCCACTTCAACACATATTCTAGCACAAGTTGATTGATCTCTTCTTTCAGTCCTATCAATATTTTTCCCCAATGTATTTCCTATAGCTTCTAGAGATCTCGAATTCCAACAATGGAGAGGAAGATGCAGCAACCTAACCCAAACAGGAACAACAGAAGGGAAATCTTGATTCAGATCAAAGTCCGAAGTCCACTTGTTCAAGTAGAGCCTTTGAGGACCCATGAAATATGGCCCATTTCTAAATATTAAGTCTCTATCTGCTGAGTTTTCAAAGAGAAAGACATAGAATCCCTTACCTATCAAATTGTTGCATATGCCTTCTTAGATAAGAGGTTTCCAATTCTTTTAAACCCACCCTTCGATTGGCTTGGTGGATGGCCAAAGCCTAGTGAACTGTCCAATGAGGCCCCATTCAACTATATTAAGGGTTGTTCGACATGGTTGATCTGCAGGAAGATCCATCGTAGGGATATTATCAAGCTTCTTGACGAAAGACTGTTGGTTCTGATTGAGTTTCCACTTGTTTCCTGAAGATACCAGTCTCCTGAAGGCATTAAGATCAGGGGAAGGGGAGGATCCCCCTCCATCCGCCATTATCTCACAACAAAATTGACCTCTCAGGGAGACCCAGGCATTCAAGGCGCAATCACAAGGAATGCATTATTCACAGATCCTAGGACAACCCATGAGAGAGCAGAAGCAACCCTACAATCACAAAATATTAGAGCTCCTTCACACAAGCAGAACCTCTTCATAGAGAAGAGACAAGGAGATTAGAAGAAAGCCGATCCAGTCTTGGCGCCAGTCAAATATTCTTGAGGCAAAGGTGCTTAAAGATTTGCAATTCTCGAATTCAAGATAACTCCAGAATGCAAAGGAATCACAATGCACCCAATAGAGACGAAATCTGCAGCCTCATGATAGAGAGTTTGAACCAGATCTTCAACACCAAAGAGATGCTTCCTCTACTCCCTTCTCGAATATCATACCACCAAAGAGGAATTCAATCGAAAATTCTTCTTGGTCTTGGAGAGCATAGCGCAGAAAGCTCATAGAACTTGAGCTCTAAAGAATTGAGAGCATGAAGAGACGAACTCCACCAGCAATGAGTTCCTCGATCTACCTGCAAACCGCCAGGAAGGGAGAACCAGAGCAGAATTGTTCAACAATTTTTAAAAATGTTCTTGGAGCCAAAATTTGAGAGATCCATTCTCATAAAATCATTACATCGTTCTCATCTACCCAATCTAAAGTGTTTATCACTGGTTCAATTCTTTTGTTGAAAATACACCCCTTAGTAGTTTTGATTAATTCGCAAGTGTTGGGATCAAAATGTTTGTCACAAAAGTTACACCATGGGGTAGTTTAAAATGGTGTTGTTTTGGAAATTTTGAAGAAGATTTCAAGGAAGAAAGGGAAGCACTAGACTTGTACTTGGTTGAGTTATCAGAGAGGATACCAATCTTTTGAAAGAAATCATGCAATTGTTCATACCTTGCATTAGTTGTACCATGGAGTTGAGATTTTGATTTCTACTAAGATCCGTTAAAGGAAACCCTGTTATTTTAGATTTCTCCTCATACATAAGGAAAGTATGCAAAGTTGAGCTGAGGTCATGAACCCATTTGTCTTCTAAGTGGTTATGATAGGATGGAGGCAAGGCGTTATAGTAATGGATCAAGGATACTTGGATATAAGGTCAAACTAGCTTAGGGATTTGAATAAAAGCTTGGTGAATCGCAGGTTGAAGGATTTTATTGTTTCACCCGACTTGTGTGTCAAATGTTTATAATCTCTTAGCTATCCAGTTGGGATTTGTAGTTGCATGTATGTTGATCTAAGCCAATAATAAAGTTCGATATAGTTCAAAAATGAATTAAGGGGTGAAACAAATAAGTCTTATGTGGCATTCTTTTTAAGGGAATTTAGAAACATAGACATGCATACGTCATTATTGTTTTCCCATATGTTGTGACATGCATTTTAAAATGTGTTTATGATCTCATCAATCGTGCATGTGCCATTGGAAAAAAACCTAGGAAAGTGATCCTTAAACTTTGGAAGCAAAGTGGTAGTGGGAGAAAGTTTAAGGGGTGATTGTACATGCCACAGGGTGGTGTTAAATTATTACTCAAATTCAAAGATACAATAGTTACAAATGGCCTTACCCTAGTTAGTGGTGAAAGTAGTAGGATTACACCCATTGTACATACTTTCGAGCAATATTGAGCGTGATGCGAAAAAAGTCATTTTGAACTTGATGGAAGGAGGAGTCTCTAAATGTCGGCTAGTGTGAGACAATGATTCACTCTCTGAATATGAGAAGGAATGAATCAGAAACTTGTCTCAAATATGAAGGTATATGACGCATGAGGAAATTCCCTAACTTGTCCAGTCTCTAATTCTCATTGTTCTTCTAAGGTGATCTCTTGGAAAATTGTTTCCTAAGAATTATCTTTAATTTTTCTCTGGTTTATGTGGTGTCTAAAATAAACATGAACAAGCCTGAGGTAATGATTTTTTGATTGAGGAGGAAAAATCTAACGCTGGGTTGATGTCCTGATAGAAAATTCATAAGGATAACAATGTAGTGTGTCATGTATTGGTTGTGGAGCCCAATAATCTTCGTAAGTTAGAGGATATTTTTAGCTATGTTTGAATCCCAGAATAAATGACTGAGCTATAGGGGGGAGTCTAGGGGGGTGTACCACCCCCCTTCCTAAAGGTTCATGGGAGTTCAGGGTGAGATCCCCCAATGAAAATGTTTGGGCCTATTTTGGTCCGAAAAAGGTGATTAAAATAATGTAATTTCTTAGTAAATCTAGACCATTCATTATTAGGTTACAAATTTGACAGTAGAGATTATGTTTGTGTATTTTTTCCTTATAAGGAAACCATGTTTTATAGAGGGAATTATATTATGGTTGTGGACTGTGAAATATTAGTGTGAGTAATTGTTGAAATATTGTAACTTCAAAGGATATTCTAAATGTATTTTTACTAATGTACCCCAAGGGAGATGTTATTATTCCTCCGCCGGGATGTTATTATTGTAATTGGCCATCATAGAGTCATGAGCTAAAGCCTCCATTGTAAGTCGGGTCAATAGTACCCCAATGAATATAATATAATACTGTTTAGAGTCTTCCTAGGTGAAGTCGGCCTAGTCAGTTTAGTGGGGCCCACTTGTTAGGGTAAAAGTCAAGTGACTTAAAGTGTATAAATAGAGGAGTTGTGTTCCTCATTATAACACAAACTTGCTCACTTCTGTATCTCATAGAAGAGAGAGAGAGAGAGAGATAAACAAGGAAGAGAATACCTGTTTTGGGGTTTTATCTTATGCATCTTATACAAAGGAAGTTTTGTTGGGTTTTCTTCCCCTTGAGGGTTTCCCAGGATAAATACTGTGTTTATCTTGTGATTGTGCTTCTTTCAATGATTCTGCATATGCTGCTGTTGTGAATTTGTATTAAACACTAATGATATCTAGCTTAGCATATGAAATATTAACAGAACTAAGAGAGACTATGAGAGAGTGAAGAGGTAGTTGCAGTTGATGTGTCGTTGGTCGTATCCCTTCATTTTATTGGACATAATAGTAGAAAGGACTATATAATCAAATGGGTTCAAGCCTCCTCATTTTAGAAATCAACCAAGGAAGTCACCACGAGTCGTGACAAAGCCATCTAGTATGATGGGAGACAAGTCAGGAGATCCAAGAGAACAACTTCAATGTGTTAGGATTATTAATCCTCCCTTGTCCAATTTGGTCATATGTATAAATCAGGAGTCATGTCGAAATTGAGAGTCCATCCAGTCTATTTTTAGTCACTAGCACCATTGGGTCCACTTGGCCTAATTGGGGCACATGTTTCAGTTACTAAAGTGTGGGGAACACTAATTGAGGCCTACTGCCACTGATTGCACTTGCATGCATCAGTTTAGGAGCCTCCTAGACCAATCCCTACAATTTAGGAGCCACTGGGAGTGACGATACCAACAAAGGTCAGTTGAGTTGAGTTGGTGACTAGTCAAGCTGAGTTAGGAGTCAGTTACATTCAGTTCTAGTCCTCTACATTCAGTTAGTGCTAGGTTTGCTTGGCTGCATGCAGGAGAGGCGCATTTCTCACCTACCACAGTCAGTTAGCCTCAGTCAACACTGAAGTAGACACTTGAGTTGTGTTTTAGAAATCCATTGAACTCCCGTAATGGTTTAGACAAGGTCAATTAACTATTGAGTTCCCCAACAATGATTTAGACAAGGTCTTAGTTACCTACAGTCAAGTAGAGAGTCTAATCAATTCGAATTTCCTCATGTGGATTTGAATTGCATGTGGCTATTTAAGCCATTGTACTTCATTGTAATTATTATCTAATTACTCTTTGATTAATGAAAAGCATTCACATCCGCAAGCCATTTTTGCACTGTTTCATTCTTCAGTAACTGAGTAAATTGTGTGATCTATCCTGTGAGTTGTGTGTTTGTCCACAAATATATGTGCTCAATTTAATATGGTATCAGAGCCTCGATGGACAAGGCACTTCTCCTCCTCAGATCTCCTACTGGATCATTTTTGAGCAAAATTGATCCTTCCAGCTCTGCACTAGAAGCAGAAGGTTTACCACTTAATACCCCAAGTTAAGGAATTGTTGATCAAGCTTGCTTGATAAACTATGCTGGGTGTGATGAAAACATGAAATGTGTAGGCTGTCGACCTTATGGTGCCCCTTTTGTATTTTTTGCAGTACAACTTCGAATGGCTTCATCAATTATGGATTCTTCAGTTCCTCTTCTCACCCTATTCACAAACTATTTAGAATGGAAAATAAAGATGATTGCATCTCTGAAGAGACAAGATCTCTATGAGGTGTATATTGGACTTGGTGAAGAGTCCTTTGAGAGATAGGATGACTGGATAAATGAATGCAATGCAACTTATGGAACAATGTATATGGCCATTTCTCCTAGCATGCTCTACCTCAAAAAATCTGTTAGAAACCCAAAGGATCTCTGGAAAATATTGTACAGAACTTTTGGAATGATTGATGAGGATCATAATAACACTTTGGAGAGCACATCCAACACCATAAGCATCCCTGATCCAAAAATCTCGGCCTCCACTCTCTCTGATGAAGTTGTTGAAGATGAAGAAGAAGCAAAAGCTTCTACACAATCAATTCGAATTGAAGACAATCTCCTTGCAGTGACTTCTTCTCCTGATGCTCCAGAAGTTTATGAGATCTCTGATATCTCATCTCCTCATATGGATGCAACAAGAGAAGACTTTAAAATCTTTGATATTGAAGAAAAATACTGCTGCACTTCCATGCAAACATTCATTGGTGATTTTCCTTTGAATTATGTGCAAAATTTGCTAGTAATTGCTTCCGAAAGTGAAGAGAAATTTGATTTTTCTCCCTCTAAAGTTGCTGGTGGTGTGAAAATATGTAATACCTTGGATATTTTGGAAGAAATATCAGATTACAAGAATGATCCATTCGCTCCCCATGATCTAGATTTTCCAGCAAATTCCTGTAGGATTACATGCACCAAAATTCAGAATTTTGAAGAAGAAGAAAGCTGTGCATCCATCGTCTTGGTTGACCATTTCTTTAAATTTGATATTAACCTTATTGGATCTGATATGATCTTATTTAGATCTGATCTGATATTTTTTAGTTCAATATTTCAAATTAATAATCTTTCAGTACTTCTTGTAGTTGTTCTCATCAACGGTGTGAAGAAACAAGTACCGCAAGTCTCCTACAAAACTGTTGCTGGGGATTTGATTTCATTTCACAGTTTTCAATCTGTTGTGAACTTATTTAGATCTGATTTACTTTCTGATCTAATATTATTTGGTTCAAATTTTAAAATCCAAGAGCCTTTAGTCATGCTTGTAGCTTCTCTCACCAATTCTGGTGTGAAAAATCAAGTACCGCACTTTCTCTTCAAAACTGCTAATGAGGATTTGGTGTTAGTTTTCTCTTATGAGGTTGCTAATATTTTATTATGTGATTCATTATAGCTATTTTAGAAGCTATATCAGACTATGGAGCTCAATCATTTTCTCTCAACAGTCCCAGTGCTTCTCTACCATTGATCACATGCTCATCTCCTCACAGAACTGGTAAAGAGGAAGATTTTCTGCATCCGCCTGGACACTTACTCCTAACACTTGGGGTTGTTCTTACCACTCATGGTTTTCTGTTCATGGCTGAAACATATCAGTTTCTTGGGTGTTCCTCACATGTTCTGAATCCCCAAGAAACTTTTCTCACTTATCAGTTGACTTCAGTTGCTCTGCATGGGTCCAGTCTTCATCCGACAACTGTCTATATTTCTAATTTAGTTGAGCATATCATTCTTCTTCCAAAGAGGAAGATTCCTCCAGACATAATGATGGAGAGGTTCACATGCTAGGCCCCAGGATACCTGTGCATAGAAGAACCAGATTGATCCTAATTCAACCTGCTTAATTAGAGGGGGGGATTTTTTCCCATGTGGTTTTTTCCTCAGCACCTTGTTTTTTAGCAGTTACTTTACTTTACTTGATGTAATGGGTGACCTATGGTCTTAGTTACCAGGGCCCACAGATTGTCCAAGTTAGCATTTAGGGGTGGGTGTTAGGATTATTAATCCTCCCTTGTCCAATTTGATCATATGTCTAAATCAGGAGTCATGTCTAAATCGGGAGTCCATCTAGTTTATTTTTAGTCACTAGCACGATTGGGTCCACTTGGCCTAATTGGGGCACATGTTTCAGTTACTAAATTGCGGGGAACACTAATTCAGGCCTACTGCCACTGATTGCACCTGCATGCATTAGTTTAGGAGCCTTCTAGACCAATGCCTACAATTTAGGAGCCACTGGGAGTGTCGATACCAACCAAGGTCAGTTGAGCTGAGTTGGTGACTAGTTAAGCTGAGTTAGGAGTCAGTTACATTTAGTTCTAGTCCTCTACATTCAGTTAGCGTTAGGTTTGCATGGATGCATGCAGGAGAGGCACATTTCTCACCTACCACAGTCAGTTAGCCTCAGTCAACACTGAAGTAGACACTTGAGTTGTGTTTTAGAACTCCGTTGAACTTCGGTAATGGTTTAGACAAGGTCAGTTACCTATTGAGTCCTCCGACAATGATTTAGACAAGGTCTTAGTAACCTACAGTCAAGTAGAGTCTAATAAATTTGAATTTTATCATGTGGATTTGAACTGCATGTGGCTATTTAAGCCATTGTACTTCATTGTAATTATTATCTAATTACTCTTTGATTAATGAAAAGCATTCACAACTGCAAGCCATTTTTGCACTGTTTCATTCTTCAATAGCTAAGTAAATTATGGGATCTATCCTGTGAGTTGTGTGTTTGTCCACAGATCTATGTGCTCAATTTAATACAATGTTGGAGATGTGGAGGGGACCACTTGCTTAGAAATTGTCCACACAAAAATGAGAGTGCAAAGCAAGTTCGCAACATTCAAGAAGCTAAAATTGTGGGTCAAGTTGCAAGGACAATTCCTAGGATTTATGCTCCACTATAGGACCGCCAAGCAGATCATGAATCAAATGTGGTTGAGGTTGAAGGTAGCTAAGCAATCTATTTCCATTTTAATTGACCGTGGATACACTCACAGTTATATCAGTCCTAAATTTGTTGAGATTTGTGCTTTTAAGAAAACCAAGCATAGTAAATCATGGTTGGTCCAATTAGCCATGGTAACCAGGAGAAACGTTAGTGAGTTGGTGGAGAAATGTCCATTAGAAATGGGTGGACTGTCCACTTGTGGAAATATGAATATTCTACCACTTGGTTCATATGATATTCTTATTGGAATGGATTGGTTGGAAGCACACATAGTTAAACTTGACTACCGCAATAAGAGTTTTGAGTGTATTGATGACGAAGGAAACCCAAGGGTTGTAAAGAGAATTCAAAAGGAAATTAATGTTAGGGATATTTCAACCATGCAGATGAAAAAGTCCTATAGGAAAGGTTTTCAATTGTATGCAACCCATGTTTTAGACAAATTAGAAAATGAACTTCCTAAGTTGGAGGACCACAAAGTGTTGCAAGAATTCAAAGATGTGTTCCCTGATGAAGTACCGGGACTTCTTCACAAGAGGGACATTGATTTTGACAATTGATCTTGTGCCAGGAGCAACACTAGTGTCTAAGACACCTTACAGGATGAGTACACCAAAGTTGTTAGAGCTGAAAATGCAATTACAAGAATTATTGGAAAACAAGTACATAAGCCCAAGTGTGTCTCCATGGGGAGCACCGGTACTATTTGTGAAAAAAAAGACGAAAAACTTAGGTTATGTATTGATTGAAGCTGAATAAAGTGACATTGAAAAACAAGTACCCATTGCCTCAAATTGATGATCTTTTTGACCAAATGAGAGGAGCAAAGGTGTTTCCAAAGATTGACTTGAGGTCTAGATACCTTCATGAGAGAATCAAGGAAGAAGGCATTCACAAGACAACCTTTAGAACAAGGTATGGACACTATCAATTTGTAGTGGTGCCATTTGGTCTCACTAATGCACCAGCTACTTTCATGTGTCTCATGAATAGTGTTTTCAATAGGTATTTGGACAAGTTTCTTCTTGTCTTTCTTGATGAACTTCTTATTTACTCTAAGAATGAAGAGGAACATGAAGAACATTGGAGAATGGGTTTGCAATTGCTAATGGAGCATAAGTTGTATGCAAAGCTAAGCAAATGTGACTTTTACATAAATAAGATTCATTATTTGGGTCACATGATTTTATAGGAGGGAGTTTCAATTGATTCAAAAAAGACTGAAACCATTATGAATTGGCCAATTCTTAGAAATGTAATAGATGTGAGATATTTTATGGGTCTTGTTGGTTATTATAGGAGGTTCATTGAAGGATTCCCCAAGGTTGCACACCCAATCACTTCTTTTCAAAATAAGGGAATAAAATTTGATCTCACCTACAAAGCTAAGAACATAAAAAACAAGTGCAACGCAAAACCCTCGATCCCAACATCAATGATGTTCAAAATCTCAGTGCAATCCATGCTATATTTTTAAGGTACATAGGATAGGGTGGCGACAAGGCTTATGCAATGAATCAATGCCAAATGTCCCCAATCTAACCTGCATCATAGTTCAAGGGAAGCCATGACCATTGATCGACCACCAAACATTTTAATGCAAGGTACATAAGATATGAATCATCAATTCAACATTAACGCCATCCATGACAACATTCACAAGAGAAATGACCATGTCAAAGTATATGCCAAATAAGCTACGCCAAGATGGACTCAAATCACCACCACCATGCTCTGTTACAACCAATGTGGAATGCATGGTGGCAAAACAAAGCGCATCAAACTCTATTAAACCACATGCACCGTATCAATGAAACCAATGGAGCGTATAAGCATGAGAAACGTGTTATAACAAACTAATATCAACAAATAGTGTGTCAAGCACTTAAGTCTACGTTTGCGAGTTCGTTATCATTGGAACATTAGGTAGGCACGACGTTTAATGTAACTTCTTTTGTTAAGACTATGTCCTAACATAGATAGCTTAAGGGGCCTTACAATTCTTGACAAAAAAAATGACTTTCCATAATGTGGAAACACCCATATCACCATAATGTAGATATTGCAGTGGTCATGTAACCTCTTTTGGTAAGACTATGTCCTAACGTAGATATCTTGGGGCCTTACAATTTTTGTGTTTTTATATTTGAATGCTAATTCCTATTTTAAATTTGACTAAGAGGAACTGATTACCAAGATCCTTTGTCATTAAGCTTAATTCAGTGTAAAAATATCTTCACATTGCCTTATTATAAGGTAATTAGATGTCTTAGGGGAAGTATATTCTTAGGTAGAGCCCCCTATTTCACTAAGTTTAAATAAGAATTAATAATTATTGTCAGGCATATATGACAAGGTAAATTTAAACCAGAATTATCACAGATATGACAAGGTAACTAGGAGAGTACCAATACTTTAAGAGGATTTCAATGAAGCAGGCAACAATAAAAAAAAGTAAAATTTCATAACGCTTTACAAAATCTAGGTAACCCTTTTGAGTCCTTCATTCCTTGTTTGTGTTTTAGAATAAAAATAAACATTTGAATGTTGATTCCCAATTTAAATTTGACCAAGAGGAATTAATTGCCATGATCCTTTTTCATCAAGCCTAATTCATTGCAAAAATATCTTCACATGGCTTATGAGAAGGCAATTAGATGTCTTTGTTCATTCATCGAAGTGACTTCTTAGGTAAAGCACCCTATTTTGACCAAGTTTAAACAAGAATCATTACATATATGACAAGGTAACTAGGAGTGTACCAATACTTTAAGAGGATTCACAGGATTCCTATGAAGCAAAAAACAATCAAAAATAAAATTCCACAACACTTTACAAAATCGAGGCTTGATGTGATTATAAGCATCAACATTATCTATACAAGTACCAAGATAAAAAAAAAGTTATACCGAAAGACGTATATATCTTAGAATTTTGGGGTGGACTACCATCTATGCTTTTTCATCTATGGACAAGAATGAGACAAGTGTATAGTCCAAATTGATTCTATGGGCGTCGTTCAAAATTCGTAATTAACAATTATAATGAAAACAACTCTTATGATAAGTGCACTTTGTGGTAGTTGGAAATAAATAAATAAAAAATAAAAAATAGCTCATGTGATAACTTAACTTAATGACATGGTAATGTGTAGTCCATGTGGCAATGGAACTCCATCTAGCAACTAGAAGTTGAGCTAATATGCACAAGGTTTAGTAAAAATGCATTTTACAACTCAGGGTTGAAGTAATGTGCAGTTCATGTGACATTATAGTCGAAATCCATCTAGCAGTTGGTAGTCGAGTTAATGTGCATGAGGCTTAGTTGAACTCCATTTGGAAGCTAGGAGTCGAGATAACTTGGAGTTGTTATATTAACTGGAATAGCTTTATACTACCTATTAGATGCAACTATCAGCTTAACTCCAATGATGATATAACTAAGAGCTTAACAACCACAAATTAAGTGGTTGTTATATTAGATTAACTATTAGATACAAGTAATTGACACATTCCTTCTAGACGTATTCTGAACATATTAATCTTATTAATATGGTTGTTTCTAGTTTATTTCATATTAGAAATAAAGAAATAGAGGATGTTAATGTTTTTTAGTATTTTTCTTTTCTTTTCAAAAAGAACTAATTACACCGTAGGCGTTTTCACAATGAAAGAAGTTGTTTTAGAAGATTCCTCGTCTCCCTGGCCATTAACATCCCGACATGTGTCGCAAGGTGATTGGTGAGTTTAATGGTTAAAATTTCTGATTATTGTATCCTGTGATCCAACAGGGACCGAAGAAGGCGACATGGAGTTGATCGGTTAAGTACATGTTTTGAAAATGCTTAGGCCTTATTGTGTCAGGCTTTATTCTGTCTGTTCGTATTCTTTCCGCGTAACTTCTTCCTCCGCCAAGTCCATCCTTATTTTACACTCGCTTTGTGTTTTTTTTTATCAGTCTGCATCTACATTTGGCGGAGATTAAAGAACCAGAGAGAAAATGCAGGCTATTGCAGCAAGTACTAAATTCAAAACTCACATATACAATTTTTTTATGGCAAGCAAAATAAAGAATTTTCAAATTCAGAACTTGTTGTTTTTTTCACGGATGTTTTTTTCACACCGTTTACACAGGGTTTTCACATTGTTGGAGAATTATTTTTCCACGGGTAGAGAAAATTTTCCACATGTAGAGAATTCTTTTGGCTGCTGAATTTATTCCTATCATCACTATTGCCATTAAAACAAAAATTGTCAAATTCAGAACTCATAGATACACAATTTTCACAGAAACTCAAAATTCTCACTAGGCTGACTATTTTAATATATAAAATCTGTTTCTTTTTTTCACGACTGTTTTTTTCACATCGTTTACACAGGGTTTTCATGCCGTTGGAGAATTCTTTTCCACAGGTAGAGAAATCTTTTGGCTTTTATTTTTCAAATCATGTTTTATATCAATTTAGGGTATACCCGATTTTTGATTTTCGATATTTTTGATATCGGAAACCAAAGACTCAAGTTTTTGTTGAAATAATTTGCCTCCTATTTCCAATATTCCGGAGCCCAGATATCGGAAATATCATTTTTTATTTTAATAACGTTCATTTCTCTGATTTCCAACTTTTTCTTTTCCATATGAAAGTAAATTATTTAATTGATCAATATATATATATATATATAAAAATTAAGTAATAGGTTGTTTGTCATTTCATTTTATAAATATGTTTTTTAAAATTAAAATTATATGTAAATATTATTTAAAGATTTTCGATTTCCTATTTTCTATTTCCCATTTTCGGGTATTGGAAACCGAGAAAAATAATCTGCTCCGTTCCCGATTTCCGATTCCTGATATTACTTAAATATTACTAGGTATAAATATTACTTAAATATTTACATTTTTCTATTGTTTTTTAATGTTATATACAAATATTACTTAAACATTTTCATTTTGTCTAATGTTATATACAAATATTTTATTTTTTTTAAATGTTATATACAAATGTAAACTAAGATTTCAAAGGAGCCGAAGAATCGAAAATATCTAATAAGCACATAAAAGTTTTATCTTATTAAAAAAGTCATACCAATATAATTGTCTTACATAAAATAATTACTAAATTTTACTTAATATACTTTTATTATCCTATTACTTTTACGTGCTTATTACAACAATCATAATAATCTATCATAAACTAAATTTTAAGACAATTCAACAATCAGAATGATCTATACTAAACTAAATTTTAAAAGGGTCTAAATTATCAAAATAGTAATCTAAGCCATGAAAACTACAATTTCAATCATTCTAATTTACGAGAATTCCAGGATTCCAACAAATTATATTATTTAAATATAATTTGCATTTTTTTAATGTTATATACAAATGTTATTTTTGATTGATATTACTTAAATATTACTTAGATATTTGCATTTCTCTATTTTTTTTAATGTTATATACAAATATTACTTAAATATTTGCATTTTATTTTGTTTTTTTAATGTTGCATTTTTTTAATGTTATATACAAATGTTATTTTTGATTGATATTACTTAAATATTACTTAGATATTTGCATTTCTCAAATTTTTTTAATGTTATATACAAATATTATTTAAATTTTTTTTTAATGTTAGTGGGAAATTGGGAAGCTGAAAAAGCTAAGATTTTGGGAGATTGTGGCACAAGAGAAAAGTTAAAATTTCCTATTCCGAAGTCCGAGGAGCCGAAGAATCGAAAATATCTAATAAACACATGAAAGTCTTATCTTATTAAAAAACTCATACCAATATAATTGTCTTAGCAAAATGTCTTAGTGTGCTTAATGCTTAGTGTTAGTATAATTACAGAAAATAATTACTAAATTTTGCTTAATATAATTTTCTTATCTTATTACTTTTACATGCTTATTACAACAATCATAACAATCTATCATAAAATAAATTTTAAGACAATTCAACAATCTTAATGATCCATAATAAACTAAATTTTAAAACGGTCTAAATTATCAAAATAGTAATTTAAGCCATGAAAACTACAATTTCAACCATTCTAATTTACTGGAATTCCATGATTCCAGCAAAATATATATATATATATATATATGTTATATACAAATGTTACTCGAAAATCGGGAAGCTAGAAAAGCTAAGATTTCGAGAGATTGTGGCAAAAGAGAAAAGTTAAGATTTTTGATTCCGAAGTCCGAGATGTGGTGTTTCCGGTTTCTGAGATCCGGAATATCGGAAATCGAGAATTGGAAAAGCAGACAAAATTATTAACTAGAAATGACAATTCTAGTTTGAGAGATCTAAAGTATCGAAAAAGTCTCTGTCTCATATTTCTTTTATCTTATTTCCCGATTTCCGAAAGTGGAAATGAAGAAAAATAGTATACTTAAAAATAATAGAACTTAAATCTATGAGATAATTAAGTTGTATAATAATAACAATTATGCATATAAAATACATAACATGCTTCTATAAATTTAAATATATAAAAAATTAGGTAAGAAAACAATTTTTTAAATCTATAGAAGCATGTTATGTATTTTATATGAATATTATTTAATAAACAAATAAATAAATAACTTCAATAATATAAATAAATATGAATAAAGTTATTGTTATAAATATGTTTTTTAAATGATAATAAATAACATTATGAATATATATTTTTTAATAAATATAATCAATATTTTTATATTTATTTTTAAATTTGGTTATTTTAAAAGAAAATTTCATTATTTAAAAAAACCACATATGAAAAAATAAATAAATGTATATTCAATATTTAAAAAATCCAATTTTTTTAATAATAACTTGAAAAACATCTAAATCACCCTTAAAACTAAGGTACTATTTAAACCACCAATATCACAATATGGTTCCCATGATGTCACCCATCAATTGACTACTGCAAATTTGGAACATTATAAAAATGATTTTATGATAACCAAAAGTGGTAAGCATTATCATTTTTTTTCCAATCGAGTTGTTGGTGAGGTGCTGTAATCCATTTCCATGGCAGAAAGGCAAGTAAGCATAGTGCTCTTGAGAGTTTCTGCAATGGTATCGACCATCCCTACTTTGAATTGCCGCATGTTCCTCTCCAATCTCGATTTGATTTGGATTCCCATCAACAAGGTACATAGGCTTCTCTTTTATAAAACAAACTGCCAAATTTAAAAATAATTGAGCGTAGCAGAGGATTTCCCATTTCAAAGAATATTCTAGAACACATGAGAACCATCTTCAAGCACGACCAGAAGAATTTCACAATACCCATTATGTATTTTATATGCATAATTGTTATTATTATACCATTTAATTATATCATAGATTTAAGCTCTATTATTCTCAAGTATACCATTATTCTCGACTTCAACTTTCGGAAATAGAGAATAAGATAAAAGAAATATGAGACAAAAACTTTTCCTATTTCAACATATGCACAAGTCGAAATGTATAAAAAACTATTATAAATCTATAAATGTTTTATAGATTTAAAAAACTGTTATTTGCTTATATGTATAAAAATAATTATAATGTACATAATAATTGTTCTATAGATTTAAAAAATTGTTTTCTTACCTAGTTTTTTATATATTTAAAAAATTATGATCTCATTGTATAAATGAGAAACATTATTAATTTATAAGTCTTTATAAAATTTATAAAAATTGGAAAATATATTTACTTCTTCAAAAAATTACTTTTATAACACATTCCCCCGGGTTTATGGTACACTGTAAAAATTGGAAAATATATTTACTTTTATAAAATTTAAAAAAAATGGAAAATATATTTACTTCTTCAAAAAATGACTTTTATAACACATTCATCCCGTGTTTATAACACATGAAACGTCGGGTTTATGGTACACTGTAATATATATTGGATCCGAAACGATTTAGGGTTTGTAATGTACACTCGATAATAATGTAATGAGTTTTATTAAATAAATAATGTAATGTGTATGATTTCTGCTAAATCGAGAATCGGAGACCACCGGGAAACAAACATTCAGTCCAAAAAAATGTGTTGTTTCCGGTTTCCGAGATCAGGAATATCGAAAATATTTAACTCATTACAACTAATTTAAAAATAATATATGAATTACAGATTCATAAAGATATTAATACTTTCTTAAAGAAAATACTCAACATAAACCTTGAATACAATATTATATTATAAATATTATAGTGAAATATTCAACATAAACCCTAAATAGAATAATTATATTATAAATAAATAGTAACTTAACAAGATGAAGACTCAAGTTTCCTTGGTAAACATTTATTCATATTGTTATCAATATTTGATAATACATTGACGACAAGCATTCAAGTATTATATAAGTGAATTTCAATATCGTTATTTTTATCTTTCTTTAAAAGGTGTATAACATCATCTTTAAAAAAATCACTTATTAAAAGATTGGAACAGTAATAAAAATGTAATGTGTTTTGTACTATAGAAGTTTAACAACTATGGTTTATGATTTAAAAAATTTAAACTATATTTAATAAAAAAAAATAAGGTGTAAATTTGTGAAGTGAAATTATGTCCTAAGCGATTTGTCTTATTTAATGCATTTGTTGAGTGTGTCTCTTTTTGCTAAGACTTGGTTGAAAATATGACGTAATCATGATATGAGTCATTGAGTAAATAAATTAGTTAATTGAACAAGTTTTTTGCAGGATATAACTTCAAGCAATTTCAATTCCCAAAATTTAATAATGTTTAATCTCGTTGTTTCCATTCTCCATTTGCTTGTTGTGCCTTTGAAAATAAGCTTCATACTCAATAGCAGAAATGCAATTGCATACTAAAGATGGGAATTACATGACAAAGATGTGTTGAACTTGGTTGATTGGATTTGCATTAACATCAAGAACTACAAAACTTTTTATAAATGTGAATGTAAAAATAATACAGTTAATCTTTTACAATGTTTTAAAATTGGAGATTATGGTTGTTAATGAAATGCAAGAACCCTATTTCGTAAATCGAGGAGCTGAATTCCGCAATCCGAACTCAAAATTGATAGTGCCCATGTAGCCGATTCGATCCCTTAGGTGTATATATTTTGTTCTTGATTAGATTGGAATATGATTCCTGTGAGTTTTTTATAATGGCGATTTGCATAAAACCCTAGTTTCTATAATTTAATTAAGTTGAATGATTCAATGGCATCGCTTTAGATTTAAATATTCAACAATGTTTGGCCATATTCAAATGCCACCCTATTCTTTAAGTTGGCTCGTGATTTTGAGACTTGGCCTGTGATTGGGGTTATATACAAATTTTAATGGGTTTCAATGAAAAATTGATCGGAAAAGTAAGACGTTTTAGTTAGACTTTATCGTACGCGATTTTGACACAAATTTAACTCAATTCACATGAGACTTCCCACCAAAGCTATCAAATGAATTTGATTTAATATAATTTCAGAGGTAACAGCACTCATGTGATTTTCATTTTCATAAAGTGTGTTGTTTTTTTAATGTTATATATAAATATTACTTAAATAATTGCATTTTTCTATTGTTTTTTTAATGTTATATACAAATATTACTTAAACATTTGCATTTTCTTTTGTTTTTTT
>LPNX010204080.1:56225-120453 GCA_001517045.1 Pseudotsuga menziesii | reverse complement strand
AGAGAGAGAGAGAGAGAGTGAGGGAGACTTACAATCTGCAATCCGAACCGGAAATCGATAGTTCCCATGCAGCCGATTCGATTCCTTGGGTGTATATATTTTGTTCTTGAACAGATTGGAATATGATGCCTGTGAGTTTTTCATAAAACCCTAATTTCTGTAATTTATTTAAGTTGAATGATTCAATGGCATCACTTTAGATTTAAATATTCAGCAATGTTTGGCCATATTAAAATGCCACCCTGTTCTTTAAGTTGACTTGTGATTTTGGGACTTGGCCTGCCATTTTGTTTATTCATACATAGTCACATATTTATACTTTCCCCTCCTGACACATGTCGCCCGTTATTTGGCGAGTTTAGGTGCAACATGCCATGGTTATATTTTCCGGTTCTTATATCCCATGATCCAGCAACAACTGAACAAGGCGGCATGCAGTTGATCAAACACTCAACCTTTCTTTTACAGAGTAACTATTTTAAGATTTTGGTAGGTACAACATGCCCATGGTTAAAATTTATGGTTATTATATCCCGTGATACGACAGCAACCGAATACGGTGGCATGGACTTGATCGGTTAAATTGACGTTTTGAAAGGACATCATTGTCGTGCTCACTAAATACCCGCATGTTACAGCTGT
Organism: Pseudotsuga menziesii; assembly: GCA_001517045.1. Taxonomy (NCBI): domain Eukaryota; kingdom Viridiplantae; phylum Streptophyta; class Pinopsida; order Pinales; family Pinaceae; genus Pseudotsuga; species Pseudotsuga menziesii. The sequence goes on along the minus strand of LPNX010204080.1, from coordinate 119,811 downwards.
TACTGCACATGATTGATTGATTGTCCTTACCTTTTTTTTCATCAATTTTTTTTTTAATGCGACTCCAGTTGGGTCCTTGATTCTGCTATCTCGATTATGTCCCATATACCACAGCTGTTTATACGATCAGTGCTGTGCGTGAATGGATTGATGGACTCAATGGATTGATTTTCAGTTGGGGTCAATATATTTACGTGTCTCTTCATTGAGCAAGTGAACTGATGAGATAATGAAATATATTTATGACAATATATTTATAGTGATATATGTTAATGAATAACAACAACCAGAGTAATGAAATATGTTAATTGGAATTATTTTGTTTTTTATATATCCATTTTAGTCTGGTCACATGATTATGTTACACCTGTTTTATTCCATAGGAAAAAAATAACCAACACAATATGGAGACTATGGTAACTGAAGATTGTATTTCACTATTGCTACATAGTGTTATCAACCTTTGCCTGTCGGTACAGGTCTCTTCATTGAACAAGTGAATCCAAGGTAAAATGTCTGTTGAGACAAGAGACAATGAAGATAATGCAACTAGGTTGACCTGTACATCTTTGTAGTATGGGTCGTTTGCCATTTTTTATTCAAGGGAAGTAGGAACATGTGTTTGACTAACAAACAGTTCATATGGATTGTTTGTAGAGTTGCATTTGCGAACAACAAGGATGTCAAGTTCTGATATTAAATGGGGCAGGTATGACATTTCTTTCGAGATCGAAAATGTCACAAATTGGATATTGCGGAATTGAAAATCGGAACATATGGTCTTCCTTAATGACAAACATAGGACACAGGATTTTTGGAATCCCAAATATCAGAAATAGGAAATCGGAACATGTGCAATTTCTGATTTGAACACATACAATATTCGGAATCCGTATTGTCGGAATTCAAAAATGCGCAAATCGAAAATTGGAATATTGGTTTTCCTTATTCCAAAACAATGTATTATCGGAAATCTGACATCTCAAATATCAAATTAATCAAATATATTTATGAGAATATATTTATAGTGATATATGTTATTGAATAAAAACAAAATCCGACATGTCGAAAATCGGATTAATGAAATATATTTATGAGGATATATTTATAGTGATATATGTTATAGAATAACAACAACCAGAGTAATGAAATATGTTGTTGCGTAGGTCGGCAAATTCTTTGAAGCATACCACCTATTTTCACAAACCTTTTGTCCTGCATTGACTATAGCTTCAACTGAATCGCACATATCCTCCCATGTCTCAATGACAACTTTAGTTGTTTTCAGCTCTAACTTGTCTAAGATTCACAAGCCATTAGGTATTTCCTTAATGTGCTTTTTTCCAACCTCCTAATGAAAAAATAACGATCACGATTTGGAGACCACAGGGTGAACTGATGAGATAATGTATCATTGCTATTTGGAGCCAATGAAGATAATGCAACTAAGTTGACCTGTACATCCTTGTAGTATGGTTCGTTTGCCATTTTGTATTCAAGGGTAGCAAGAAGACGTGTTCGACTAACAAACAATTCATGTGGATTGTTTGTAAAGTTGCATTTGCGAACAACAAGGATCTCAAGTTCTGATATTAAATAGGCCAGGTATAAGGATGGACTTAGCAGAGAAATAAGTTATGTGAAAAGAATACGAACAGTTAAAATAAAAAATCAAAATCGAGGTTTTCCGGTTTCAGATACCCCGACGTCGAAAGTCGGAAATACTATCTACGACATTTCTTCCAAGATCAGAAACCGAGATCGCAAATGTCGCAAATCGAATCTTGTGGAATAAAAAATTGGAACATATGGTGTTCCTTAATGAAAAACATAGGACATAGGATTTTCGGAATCCCAAATATCGGAAATAGGAAATCAGAACATGCATAGTTTCTGATTTGAACACATACAATATTCGGAATCCGAATTGTCGGTATTCGAAAATGCGTAAATAAAAAATTGGAATATTAGTTTTCCTTATCCCTAAACATATTATTTTTGAAATCCGACATGTCTAAAATCGGATTAATGAAATATATTTATGAGAATATATTTATAGTGATATATGTTAATGAATAACAACAAAATCCGACATGTCAAAAATCGGATTAATGAAATATATTTATGAGATGAATAACAACAACCAGAGTAATGAAATATGTTATTGCAAATTATTTTTATTTTTACATATCCATTTTAGTTTGGTCACATGATTATGTTACATTGCAATTTTTTTTTCATGCCTTGTTTCATTCTGCAGGAAAAAATAACGATCACGATTTGGTGACTATGGTAATTGAATATTGTATTTCACTATTGCTACACGGTGCTGTCAACCTTTGCTAGTTACCTTTGTCAATATTGTATTTGACTATTCCTCCCTGCAATAACCTACATTTTCTCTCAAATTTTGGTTTTATGATTTACTGCACTATTAATTCATGCTATTTACATTTTTCATGAACATATAGCCATAAATTCAACCAGAATCCAGAAATAGAAAATAGGAACTTCGACATTTATTTATTTGAAAATAGAAAACTTCCAAGATCCGAAATGTTCGAAATAGGAAATAGGGACATGAGCAGTTATTTATTTCAACACATAGCATTTCCAGATTCTGAAATGTCGGAAATCGAAAATTCGCATCCTAAATGTGGCAAATCGAAAAAAATGGTATGATGTGAAATGTGGCAAGTCAGAAATACTATCTACGACATTTCTTTCGAGATCGAAAATGTCACAAATTGAAGCTTGCGGAATCGAAAATTGGAACATATGACGTTCCTTAATGAAAAACATAGGACATAGGATTTTTAGAATCCCAAATATCGGAAATAGGAAATCGAAACATGCGCAGTTTCTGATTTGAACACATACAATATTCGGAATTCGAATAGTCGAAATCAAAAAATGCGCAAATCGAAAATTGGAATATTGGTTTTCCTTATTCCTAAACATATTATTTTCTGAAATCCGATATGTCGAAAATCGGATTAATGAAATATATTTATGAGAATATATTTATAGTGATATATGTTAATGAATAACCACAAAATCCGACATGTCGAAAATCGGATTAATGAAATATATTTATGAGAATATATTTATAGTGATATATGTTAATGAATAACAACTAGAGTAATGAAATATGTTATTTTGAATTATTATGTTTTTTACACATCCATTTTAGTATGGTCACATGATTATGTTACATTGCATTTTTTTTTTGCATGCCCTGTTTCATTCCATAGGAAACAATAACGATCATGATTTGGAGACTGGAAATTGAAGATTGTATTTCACTATTGCTACATGGTGCTTTCAACCTTTGCCAGTTACCTTTGTCAATATTGTATTTCACTATTCCTCCCTGCAATAGCCTGCATTTTCTCTTCAATTCTAGCTTTATGATTTACTGCACTATTAATTCATGCTATTTACATTTTTCATGAACATATAGCCGTAAATTCAACCAAAATACAGAAATAGGAAATAGGAACTTCGACATTTCTTTATTTGAAAATAGAAAACATTTCTTTATTTGAAAATAGAAAACTTTCGAGATCTGAAATGTCGAAAATAGGAAATAGGGACATGAGCAATTATTTATTTCAACACATAGCATTTCCAGATTCTGAAATGTTGGAAATCGAAAATATGGATCCTAAATGTGGCAAATTGAAAATTGGGGAATAAAAAATCGGAACAATTGGTGTTCCTTATTGGAAAACATAGAAGATAGATTTCCGAATATGGAAATGTTGGATTTTGGATTATGAATATGGAAATGACAACTTGTGGTTTCCTCACACAATTTCGAAATGTTTATAGTTCAAATAGATACAAACAAGAGTAATCAAATATGTTAATGAATAACAATAACCAGAGTAATTAAATATGTAATTTGGATAATTGAAAAATACATAGGTGAAATAGGTTTCTTTCTTAACATACAAATATGTAAGCGAACATCAGTCTCCACAAATTGTAACAATTTAGAGGCCAAAATCTCTGCCAAATTTTGAGCCACAGCAATAAAAAATAACGTAGACCGAGATTATAATAAGCATGAGCTTAGCAGAGAAATAAGTTATGCGAAAACAATACGAATAGTTAAAATAAAACCTTAAAATCGACATTTTCCGGTTTCGCATACCCCAACATCAAAACTCGGATATACTATCTTCGACATTTCCTAATTTGAACACATAGAATACCCGAAAATGTGCTAATCGAAAAATAGAATATTGGTTTTCCAAACGGGCAAATTGGAAAATTATTAAAAAATTATTTATTAACATTGTTGACTTATATGGAGCTAATAGGACGACAATGAGACCTTCAACTTTACATAAGGTGAAAGTTCCGATTTCTAATTCTCCAAAATTGGCAAAGTAGATACAAAAGGGGGAGAGAAAGAGAGAGAGAGAGGGAGAAAGAGAGAGGGGGAATAAGAGGGAGAGAGTACACGAGAGGGACAGAGAGAGAGAGGGGGGGGGGAAGAGGAGGGACAGAGAGAGAGAGAGGGAGGGAGGGGGAGAGAGAGAGAGCGAGGGAGGGAGAGAGAGAGAGAGGGGGAAGAAGAGGGACATAGAGAGAGAGAGTGGGGGATACTTACAATCTGCAATTCGAACCGGAAATCGACAGCGACCATGCAGCCAATTCAATCCCTTGGGTGTATATATTTTGTTCTTGAACAGATTGTTCTTGAGTTTTTTATAATCGCGATTTGCATAAAACCCTAATTTATGTAATTTAATTTAAGTTGAATGATTCAATAGAATCCCTTTATATTTAAATATTTAGAAATGTTTGTTAGGTTAAAACGAGCAATACAATATAATAATGAGTGAGAAATAAACATTATCACAAGCAACCACATATAGACACACAATATACCCTGAAAACCCCATGCACCAGCACCAATGAAGATCTTCATTACATGGCCAAAATCGGCCATCCGGGCCAAGTGAGCTGGTCACCGCTCACCTCCAGGCCATTTTACAATGGAGCCTCCTCAAGCCTTATATAGGCTTAATCACATGCAATACCATGGGACAATACCATGGGCTACAACAAACCATGTGCTAGACCTAACCACCTTTGACTCAATCCCGAGTCAAGGTTAACCCTAACAATCCCCCTTTAAACTTGATTTGGAGTAATCACCAACTCCCCTCAAAGTTTTATCGAGGAATCTCACATACACCTCCCTATCACCTAGGTCTATCTCCCGACTTTAGCGGTGAGTTACCAGGGGTATGCATGCCTTACCAGGTCTTACAGCCATATGCCCATTTACATGCAAAATGCTCCATTACAATTTTTTTTCATGTGTCTTCATGGTGACTACACCATCATCATCGTTGCTTCATCCTCTCGCTTTTCCATGCTGGCTTTCTTACTTGTCCTTCTTGCATTCTTGCCATGCTTGTCTGCACACATTTTAGCTGATCTGGTTCCTCCATGTCCACATGATTTCTCGGCTGCATCAAGTTTTGACTCTGTCCACGTGATTTCTCGGCTGCATCAAGTTCTGACTCCGACGATAGCTCCATGTTGTAGCAGCAACTACCTCAACTGGTTCTTCTGACACACGCGTCGGCTTGGCCTTGCCTCACGCTGTTGCTTCCACGTCTGTACTTACAGGTTCCTTACGCATGGTCATCGCCAGATCCATACTTTCCAGGATCGCGCTCTTCCAGCCAGTTCCTCCGTTGACATACCGGCATGTTTCTAAGTAGTAAGCCTTCCTCTATGCATGAGCAGCTTCTCACGTTCTTGGCCACAATAGCCTGACTCCTTTTCAACCAGCATCTGGGATCTGCAACACCTTTGTGCAGTTATAAATCCTCGCACGACTCTTCTGCTAAATCCATAGCCCATGATTTTTGGACCTGTCTCCGCCTGATCCTTCCCGAGCTCACGTTATTTCATTTTTGATGGCCCTACAATCGCCCATGCCTCCAGCTCTCCATCGCATCCATGCTTGAAATATTCACGTCGATGCCTTTTCCACTTGAGCCTATGTAACCTTATACTGGTTTCACAACCCATTGAACTCGAGTTGCTTGTTTCCCACCTGAGCGGGATTCCCCCACCATCAAAATTCATGCAACAACTCGACCTCCACTCTACCACCATCACCACTATTAGTGGTCATTGTCCCTTGCTTCGACCGGTAGCTGCTATGGCGGTCACGTCGATCTACACACTATGCACAACCACCAACTAATCGATTCATCACCCATTCCGCTGAGATCTTCCCATGCTTAATATGTCAATCCCATCTGATGACAATCTCCTTCTCTCTGGCCATAGCTACACCAGGGTCTGTGGCAGTTCGAACCCCCTCAGTCATCATTCAACCCCGATCTAAGCGCGTGATCTCACACTCTTCTCTGAAACGAGCCTACTACCGACTACAATCCTTCATGTTGGCCCTTTCCTTCACACGACCAACAGACTGAATCCATGGAATCATTGCTCAACCTCAAGATTCTGATGCCTTCTCATCCCAAAATATCCACATACAAGAAATCTCTTATTGGACAACTCTCATGGGGTTCTTTCTTCACGCGCGACTACAATTTCTCTCTTTCATCATTGGAACACGGGTTCTCTACACAATGTGCTTGCCAAATTTAGTCTAGTTCAAAACCTTTAGGATTCAAGCAACACGTGACCTCTACAGGAACATGTCCCAATGAAACCCATGCGGCCTCTTACTGATCCGCGAGATTTCTTTCTTCTTTCACGCAAATGGGTATGCTCTCTGTGGCCTCGCTTGAATCCTTACGACCGCAACCTCAATGATATATTCTCAGTAATCACAGGTTAGTTCCCATATTCACGTACGAGTGGAAGTGGTCGTACCGGCTCCTCATGCGGATAGGGTTTCAGCTTCCCTACCTTCTCTTCCAGTTAACCTCTGCGTAATTGTAGAGATCTGTCTCCCCATGATCTCCATGATCACATGCAATAGCATTGTAATACATCCGCAGATAGCGATGATGCGCTCAACAGATCTTCTCCTTTGTGTAAGATGGCTCAACAAATCTATCTGTATCAGATCTCATGCGGCCACAACCAAATCTAGTCAGATCTACCAATTTAGGGCATCCTATGCGGACTGCTCCCGCTCAACGCTCAACTCTGCATATACAACATTTTCCATAGCACACGCGCATACCAACACCAACGAGCATAACAACAAGAATACTTTAGCCATGGCAACAAGAATACTTTAGCCATGGCTCTGATACCAGTTGTTAGGTTAAAACGAGCAATACAACATAATAATGAGTGAGAAATAAACATTATCACAAGCAACCACATATAGACACACAATATGCCTTGGAAACCCCATGCGAGGAAAACCAACACCAATGAAGATCTTCATTACATGGCCAAAACGAGCCATCCGGGCCAAGTGAGCTAGTCACCGCTCACCTCTAGGCCATTTTACAATGGAGCCTCCTCAAGCCTTATATAGGCTTAATCACATGCAATACCATGTGACAATACCATGGGCTACAACAAACCATGTGCTAAACCTAACCACCTTTGACTCAATCCCGAGTCAAGGTTAACCCTAACAATGTTTGGCCATATTCAAATGCCACCATGTTCTTTAAGTTGGCTTGTGATTTTGGGACTTGGCATGTCATTCTATTTATTTAGACATAGTCACATATCTATAATTTCCTCATCTTTTTGTATGATTTTTATTAAAATTATTAAAAAAATATTTATTACCATTGTTGACTTATATGGAACTAATAGGACGACAACGAGACCTTCAATTTTACATAAGGTGAAAGTTCCGATTTTCGATTCTCCAAAATCGGTAAAGTAGATACAAAATAAATCAAAAGCAATCTCAGCGATATCTGAAAAGCGAATAATCGGAAATCGAAAATCGGGTAAACAACATACTATTTTAACAAAACCAAAATCAGAAATGACATTTCCTTGTTGAAAATTATAAGATTTTGTGATCCAAACATAAAACAAACATACAACAAATGCATTTCCGCTTTCCAATTTTGGAAATCGGAAATTGCAATCAAGAAACACAGCTTGGAAAAAAAGTTAACATTTATTCCGAAAAATCAAATTTAGTCATAAATGTCTTGAGGTAAAATCTCAAAAATAACTATTATTAAATAGTAATTTCCAGTCTTCCAAGCTAGGTCAAAAAAGTTTAGTTATAAAAAGACACAATATTTTTACCCTCTCAGCATTTCTTTGCATCTCTTGGTGCAAATGCTAGTTTATATTGTATTATAAATTAATATTTTTATATCCAATTGTGATTTGTCTAATAATAATGTATTCATTTAATAATCAAAATAAGTTGATTTTTTTTAAAATTTATTTGTAGTGTTTAAAAAATGTTTATAAATTTTAACTAAGTTTTATAAAAAATTTAAAGATTATAAAAAATAAAAATTAATTTTAAAACTATTAACTATAGTGATTATAGATAATTGAGAAAATAATTATAAAAAAGCATGGTTTTACAACTTTCCATCTTTATTAATCTTACACTTCCTATTTTACAAACCTTAAATACGTAGTTATTACTTGCGTACCTTGATGCGTGACCATCCTTGAACTTTTATATTAATAATAGTTCATTAATACATCACAAAATGTCATGACTATGAATTTTATGTTCTTTTTAATCATGACCATTAATTATTTCCATTGAACGCCTACATGGCCATTTTGTCCACATGTCAATTGGTAGACCAATAGAAAAGCTTAGAAAAGCTAATATATTAATATTGTGAAGTTATTTGATTTTTTAATTATTTATAGTCTTTAAAAATATTTTTTAATATTGTGAAATTATTTTATTTTTTAATTTTTTAGTCTTTAAAAATAATATAAAAAATAGTTTTGTCATTGTCCTTTCACACATATTCAATTGTCATTTCACACCTATATAACCAATTAAATAGTAGTAAAATATGTCTTATTTATAATTATAAATATTTCAATTGTAAAATTGAACTTTAGTAATTCATGTTAATTTTTTTCTACCGGGATAAAAATCAAAATGAGTTTAAATGTTGATCAATTACAATACAAGTGCCTTTAACATATATAATAGCAAATAGTTATGATATCATACCGATAATAATTTATGTTCAAAATTGAACTTTTCCTAGCCTTTCTAAAGGGTTTTGGCTTGCTTAGAAGTGTAAAGTTTAAAAAAAAATAAACTGTTATTTTTATCCTTCTAATTAAGGACACAATTTATAACAACATTTCAAAATAAGGGTAAGATTTTAAATCACCCGCAGGGGAGGCAGATGCAGGAGATATCATTTTTTATCCTCGCGAAAAAATAGTAAAAACATTTGCTTGGGGTCTTCGAATTAAGACGAACAATGAAGCGGAATGGTTGGCGCTTTACCATGGCCTATAACTGATTGATTGAGAATCCACCTTGAAATTACTAGTCTTTGGCGACTCCCGTCAAGACATTCAAAAGATGCAATTGAGATACTCAAAAGGCTCCATCAGATGCAAAAAAATTATGATTAAATCCCTCTCTTAAATCTATCTCCTCAAGTTTCATTTTTCACATACTCGAGGAAAACAATGGTCATGCTGATAACCTTGCCAACATTGGTGCTTCAAGTTTCCAAGGTCACAATGGTTTATGATCGTCAAAACAAAGGTATTATTTATGTCCCCTAACCCACCTCCAGTGGAGGTTTGGGCTCCCCCCCCCCTCGACCTCAAATGGTGTGTTCCCTCCATACGTCCAAACTCGTGGCAATCTTTTGGTCAAGTGGCCTCCACCTTCGACCGACATTTACTCCCTATCTCCTCCTTATGTACAAGCGGGCTTAGTCCTGGCAGATTGCACAAGCATCATGGAATGCAACGTTAAGTCTGAAGAAACCCCCCTTTCACATTATTTGCATCATGATTCAAGTGAAGAAGATGACGCGGTCGCTCATCAACATGGTTTGTTTGCAGGTATCTCCATCAGGACAAGTCTACTCCCAATGGTGAAGAAAGACATGGAAGAAGGTTTTGCTAGTATCAAATATGGGCAGGAAGATATCAAGAAACACCTACGTAGGTTTTCAGATATTGTTGCGGTGGGCGTCAAGTATAACAAATCAATGGATTCCTATGTTAGGTATATGTCAAACCAAATAGGTTGTCATGATTCTCGCATCGATGATCACGACCGAGACTTAAGAGAATTGATAGGAACGATGGACATCATCAAAGATGAAGTGATGAAGCTAGCAAGGATGAACCAATGCAGTCTCTGCCAGGATTCTCCAGGTGATGAGGCTCGACCCATGGAAGATGTTTCAGTTACTCAGCTTGTAGGGTATTCAAGAAGAAATATGTAATCCCCCCAGTACTTTTATGTTTTTCCTGCGTCTTTTTGAACCAGGAGTTCGTCCGTATTTACTCTTCTCAGGTTACGGTAAATACTAGGATCTATTTCAGGCATTTAAAAAGGAATCCAATACATTTGGCAGTTTTTGTTAAATTCACCTACCAGTCCTCTCTTGATATCAAAAATCCCCCTGCTCTGTAATGCATGCCTGTGCACATGCCTTTTAATATACCTCTTTTATTGGTTTTGTTAAAAAAAAAGATTTTAAATCACCCATCAATATAAATTTCATAGTGTGTTTAAATTCATAAGCTATAAAGTTTCCAACGATATATATATATATATATATATAATTGTGAACTAAATTCTAAATAAAAAGTATGATTTGCTAAAATAATTACATAATCGGATACCATTAAAATCTTCTGACACAAATAAGAAAACATGTTACCAGCATGCAGGAACCAGAACATTGTTTGACCTTCAAAGATTAGGCTCACTATCCAAAATATTAGAATTTGGAAATATCATGATTCATCAATCTTAGGAAGTTAGGTCACCATGCAAATGGAGGATGAGCTAAGCTAGTCTATGCAATATGCACTTGTTTGTAGTCATTATATCAAAACCTTGAAAAAGTCATATTAGGTATAAATGAAATTATCTAATTTTCTCGTTATTTACGTGTATGTACTTATTTATCCCAAAGGAGATAATCCATTGAATATGATCAAATTGCCAATTTCACCATTGAAATCCTAGTTTTACCTAGTATCAAAGGAAGTTCCTTTGTTGTTATATACATAATTTATCCATAAAAAAGATGTTACACTTATCTTAAAAATAATCTCATTATTACCAGCCTATGGCTCCTCAAGAGTCGTCATTCACTTAGTTTTGATTAGCAACTTTCCTTGCTTAAAATCCATGGAGGGGGTTCCTTGTTTCTTCATCAATATTGTATGTTACCACTATACATTTCCATTCAAAGCTCTTGAAGGTCCTATGTCAGTATGTGAAACCGACCTAGCTAACAAAAGAAACTGGGTGGCTAGCAAGATCATTCCGCGGTAAAATAAGGTGACTTATATTATTGATTAAGGATTCATTTGGAAACTTACCTCAATAAGAAAGGAATCAATAGTACATATGTGAGTTAGCATCTTCTATTCATATTTATATTTTATCCTCAATTTCAATACTTTCGAAGAAGAAGAGGAAGGAATCATATAATAATATGAAAGATAAAAGTAAGTTAGATAATCATAAACCAAGATATATAATCATATATGATTGGTTGGAATTCCTTGGTAGTATGGATGGAAATTTTAGATGTTCAGTTAGAAGACATCAATTGCAATTTGTGACCTCCACGGTTTGAACTTCCAATCATTTGTTGATGTAATCTAGGGTTTTAGCATCAGGCAAACATTTTGCAAATCATTCTCCCAGATGGGTTCACAAATCAAGTAGAATGGCCCCTTTGTGGCCCTGATATATGGCATGTGAATTGATTAAATGTGTTTTGGGGTTTGGATGCTTAGCCTTTGTCTTTTCATGTGGATTTTCTTGAGTGATAGGAGGCTAGAGGTCACATTGCATACTCCATGAAGTAGTGATCTATTCTAGTAGAGTGAGTTGACTTGTCCATGAGACAAGGGATTTCATCCCTTGTAGTGGAGACAAAGTCTAATCTAATGTTGTATTTGACATTAACTCTAAGTAGTGTCCAGGACTTCTTAGAGTATGGTGGCAAAACTAGATTAGAGCTCTACAAGAAATAATGTGACAAGCATGTGATGATAAACTAACAATGAGAAATCATCTATGATGAAGTAATAACCAAAGAAGTCAAGGCAACCCTTTGAAGAAGTCCCAGAGAAATTGGAAGAGAAGAAAGGGAAAAATACTCTAGTAAAAAGGGGGAGCTTGGACCTAAAAGACAAAAGTACAAGTCGGCCTTAAGAGTAAAATTCAATTCAAATGAAGAATATACATAGAAGTGTTCTCACCCTTCAATTGTCACATTCAATAAATCTCATCTCGCTCAATTGGTGCGCACTTCTCAAGGAGGACAAGTGAACATCACTAGAAGTAATTTTGGGCTATCTTATTATCTTTATCTCTCTCAAAGTTTCGCTAGGGTTTCTTGTGGAAGAAGAACACACTCTTGTGCTAGGGATTAATCTTCATGATTGGTATTCTTCTTGTATTGGATTAATTTCTTCTGAGAAAAGTTTGATGGGTTCTCTCTTGTTTCAGTTTCCCAAGATAAATCCTTGTGTCTCTTGTACATGGTTATATTTTAGTGATCCTTGTTTTATTTTCCGCATATAGTAAATATTGATATGCAATGAAATTGTGGTATGAAATAAATGATTGAAGAATTATTGTAAAATAATAATCAAGGATTGAAAATTGGATTAAAATTCAACATGGTATCAAACCAGTTCTGAATAGATGTTGTTGCCATAGATTGTTTGTCCCCTAGTCTGGAAACTAGGGCTTCCAAGTTTAGACTCTTCTCTCCTTATATTGGACTTGAAAGGAGCACTGTGGAACTTGCCCTAGTAGGGAACACTTATTTGTGGAAGTAGATTTTAGTTTTTGTGAATTTCCAATTTTGACCTAATTTTTGTCATGGTTAAGAACTAGGGCTTCCAGTTTTAAGAATTTCTGACCACAAATTAGGTTTGATATTTAGCATATTGGAACTCGCCCTAGGAGGGAACATCTATCTGTGGAGTCAAATTTCACTTTTGGAAAACTTTATTTTTGACCTAGCGCCTGTTGGGGTTTATAGGTCAGATTTTTAGATTTTGTCAAAATGTGTCGAATCTTAGAGTAGAACTTTAGACTGGATGGTGATTCAAATTTTAGATACTGGAAAACAATAACACTCTTTGTCTTGGAAGAAGATGAAATCCATGATTATGTAAAGAAGGATATCTCAGAACCAGAATATGATGGGAAGAAAGCTAAATACAAATATAAGAATCAAGCAAAATCAAAGAAAATATTGATAGATTCTGTAGACCACTTGATTCCTCAAGTTTCTGAGTTAACAACTTCCAAAGATATGTATGATGCTTTAGTGGGATTGTTCGCAAGTAAAACCACTAGCAAAAGACTAGCCTTGAGAAATCAACTCCATTGCATAAAGGTGACTAACTCAGATTCAGTGACCACCTACTTTATGAAGGTCTCCCAATTAAGAGATTAGATTAAAGCCATTGGACACCTTATTGAAATTGCAAAACTTGTTATGTTAACTCTTAGTGGACTCCGTTCCTCATGGAAATCATTTATTCAGTGTCTGTGGAAGAGAGGAGTAACCCAAGTTTGGTTGACTATGGGCTGACCGTGTTTAAGAGGAGGTGGGAGTACTATCCAAGAATAAACCACAAAAACCTCAAAAAGAAGAAAAACAAGCTCTTGCAACTCATTTAAGAAAAGGAAAAGGAAGAAGAAAGTTCGAAAATAAGAAAAATAAAATTGAAGGATCAGCTCCAGCTAAAGGGAAGAAGAAGGATATTTCAAAGATAAGGTGTTACAATTGTCAGAAGTTTGGTCACTTTGCTTATCAATGTACTCTAGATAAAAGGAAGAGAAAGCAGCACGCATCAATAGCCAATGTAGATGACCCTCCATCAAAGAAGACAAACAGAGATAAGTTGAGGAAATTGCAGATGATGCCTAAAAGGAATACTTCTTCTAGTACACTTTATATGTGCACAGATGACAACATTATCTCTGAATATTGCCTTGCACTATATGATTGGCATTGTGATTTATGAAGACCTAGGTTGTAGCCTTCAATGAGATCTCGACAAGAAAGAAGATAAATATTTGAGGACTCCAATGATTTCTGCGAGGAGGCAAAGACCAAGAGGGAGCCAACAAAACAAACAAAGAAGTATTTTATACTTTGTGTGAGAAGTTTTATTTGCTTAAATTTGAATTATTATTATGGATGAATAGAATAATTGTTTAATTTAGTACTAGTTAACCCTTGTCGGTATTTCTGTAATGTGTTGCAGAATAGGTTCATTGAGACAATGATATGTGATGTTTCCAGTATGATAGTTATGTTTAGATAAAGTGTCCTCATCGAAAATTAAGGACAAGGTTTCTAAGGAAGCATTTGTAATAGTGAATCCAGATAGAATCATTGGTTAACCATCATATACTCATGTTCCAAGGACTAATGAGACACAGTTCTGTTATTAATATCTACCTGGGTAGACATTCATCCTCGGGTCAAGAGTCATATGACTAGAGGTGAATGGCCTAACAAAGGGAAAACAATCTCTCATTATCCTGAGTATATGGCGTGGGGAGATTAAACAAAGCAAAAAACTCCAATTGTTCATCCTTTAGATTATCAAGACGAGATAGTCGATCCAACAGAACTAGTGGAACTATCAAGAGATGATGCATGATCAGGAAGAGGCCAACATGGCTTCATGATACCTTGTGAGATGCAAGAAGGCATGCAACTCCCAATAATACTTGCAAGATAGTTATGAGATCATAAGATATTTGAATGATGAATTCCAAGTGGATCTACAAGATCAAACATGCAGTTCTAATCAACATCAAATATTACTCATGAAGGACAACTAGTTTCCAGACTCAGAGGGAGTCATGGATAGTATTCAGTGTTCTTGAGAGAACAAGAGGCTTATCTCAGTAAACCCAGTTGATGGAGATGACACATATGAACACACAATATCGACAAGTGCATAAGGAAATAGTTTGCTTCAATGTAGGATACTCAAATGCAGAGAGTGCAGAGTGTCTAAATATAGAGGGAGAAAGATACTCATATGCAGAGGGAGTGGTATGCTCCAACACAGATCGAGTAGCTACAGTACAACTTATTGATGATGAAGAAAACTTTATACGAACTCAAGAAATCACCCAGGATTTGGTATGTAAAAATAATCATGTACTTGATGAGCTTGGACTTCACCAAGAGTGATGTGGATTTCAAAATTTACTACAAGGTTGTTGATGGTGATCCAGTGATCGAGGTATTGTATGTTGATGATCTATTCCATTGCAGGAACAAATAATCTAAGTGTTGAGTGCAAGAGGGAGTTGGCTTATGAGTTCAAGATGAAGGGTCTTAGCCTAATGCATTACTTCTTGAGATTAGAAGTATGACATAGACCAGATGAGATCTTCCTCAGATAAAGGAAGTACACAATTGAGATCTTGAGAGATTCAAGATGTTGGACTGTAAGTCCATGGCTATACCTATGATGAAAAATCTGAAGAAGTTGAGTGATTCTGCTTCAGATTCAAATTTGGTAGATCCCATGATGTACAAGCAGATAATTGAATCTTATCTACTTGATTAACACCTGTCCAGATGTTTGATTTGCACCCTGAGCCAACTTATGATTGAGCCGAGGCATGTATATTGGGTGGCAACAAAACATGTGCTGAGGTACCTACATGGTACAATTGGATATGGCTTGAGGTATGTATCAGGTGAAGAAGTGAAGTTGCAAGGTTACACATATTCTGAATGGGAAAGCAGTGTAGTAGACAGAAAGAGCACCTCAAAGTGTTGCTTCAGCTTGGGATCTACCATGGTATCTTGGTTTAGTAAGAAACAAACCTCTGCCGGACTCAATACAACAGAAGTAGAATATTATGTAGCTAGTGTTGCAATTCATGAAGCAATATGGCTTTGGAAGTATTTTGCAGGATTATTTGATTAAGAGCTACATATGACTGTAATACACTGTGAAAATCAAATTTGTATCAATATTTTAGAAAATGCAGTGTTCCATGACATCTAGAAGCATATCAAGATAAAATAACACTTCGTCCAAGACATGGCGCAGAAGGGAGTAGTGAAGCTCCAGTACATATCCACAGATGATAAAATAGTCAATATTATCACCAAGCCTTTGTCCAAGGAAAAATTTGCATACTTTAGTGACAAGCTTGGTGTGATGGAGAATACCTCTATGAGTGAGAGGGAGCATTAATGGATTTGCAACACTGTGAAGATGAGAAGACAAAAATTCATGAGAAATGAATGGTCTAGATGAGCAGGAAAAAAATCATATGATAAAATGAATGGCACAGACACTGTAATGGTCTTACAAGATGAGTAGGTAGAAATTAATATGAGATGAGTGGCCCAAACATCGTGATTATTCTATAGATGAGTGGTAGACATTCACAATAGGTGAATTCCCTAGACACCAAGATGATAGTATAGATGTAGTTACAATACATACATAACCGTATATATGTAGTTGAAGTACGAACATCATAGTATAGATGCAATTGCAATACATATATAGTACAAATACAGATGCAATATAGATACGATGCAAATCCAATATAGATGCAGTACAGATGCAGATGCA
Organism: Pseudotsuga menziesii; assembly: GCA_001517045.1. NCBI lineage: Eukaryota > Viridiplantae > Streptophyta > Pinopsida > Pinales > Pinaceae > Pseudotsuga > Pseudotsuga menziesii. The sequence continues at coordinate 103,038 of LPNX010204080.1, read as the reverse complement.
GTACAGATACGATGCATATCCAATATAGATGCATATGCAGTATAGGTACCATATAGATGCAGATGCAGTACAAATGCAGTACTGAAGGACATTCTCACCAAGTAAGTGGCTTAGTATGATGCAGAATGTCTCCCTTGTTGAGAGGGAGTGTTGATGTTCTCCATGGTTACAGCATCGGGCAAACATTCTACAGATCATTCTCTCATATGGATTCACAACCCAAGTAGAATGGCCCCTCCGTTTCCCTGATATAGTCATGTGAATTGAATATATGTATTTTGTGGCTTGGTTGCTTAGCCTTTGTCTCTTCATGTGGATTGGACTGAGTGATAGGAGGCTAGAGGTCACATTGCATACTTCGTGAAGGAGTGCTCCATGAAGGAGTGATCTATTCTAGTTGAATGAGTTGACTTTTCTATGTGACAAGGGATCTCATCCCTTGTAGTGAAGACAAAGTCTAATCTAATGTTATATTTGACATTGGCTCTAAGAAGTGCATGAGGCTTCTTAGAGTACGTTCAAGTCTACATTAGAGCTCTACATGAAAGAATGTGATCAACATGTGATGAGACATCAACGAGGAGAAATTTTTTGTGATGAAGAAATAACCAAAGAATTCAAGGAAATCCATTGAAGAAGTCCTAGAGAAAGTGGAATACAAGAAAAGGAAAAATACCCCAATGAAAAGAAGGAACTTAGCCCTAGAAGACAAACGTATAAGTCGTCCTCAAGGGTTAAAATCAAGTAAACTGAAGAATATAAATATAAGTGTTCTTGCACTTCATTTTTCACATTCAAGCAAGCTTGTCCCTCTCAATTGGTGCGCATTTCTCAAGGAGGATAAGTGAAGATCACTAGAAGTAATTTTGGGGCTATTTTATTATATTTATCTCTCTCACAGTTTCGCTAGGGTTTCTTGTGGAAGAAGATAACACTCTTGTGCTAGGGATTAATCTTCATGATTGGTATTGTTCTTGTATTGGATTAATTTCTTATAAGAAAAGTTTGTTGTGTTTTCTCCTGATGAGGTTTCCCGGGAAAAATCCTTGTGTCTCATGTGCATGGTTATCTTTCAATGATCCTTGTTTTATTTTCCACAACAAGTAAATATTGATATGTAATGAAATTTTGGAATGAAATAAATGATTGAAGAATTATTGTGAAATAATAATCAAGGACTGAAAATTGGATTAAAATTCAACATAATTCACTTGTAAGGAATTTTGCAGTAGTGTTTGTCCATTAACTTGTCTATCACATGCCATTCTAGACGCATGGAAACCTCGAGATCTACATACTGCATGCCAATGAGGTTGGTAGCATGGATGGTGGGAGTTCCCATAGTTGAATAGTTCACCATGCTAATGTAGTAATGTCGTTGGGAATGTTCTTAATTCTTACATCCACATTGTGACACAATACCTGTGGTCCTATAGTTGTAATTGTAGGTAGAAAATTAATGATTTTCATGTTAAATACTAAATTTGCTGCAAGTGTTGATTCACTTAATTGTAGATTGCTACAAAACACAAAATAAAATTTACTAAAACCCTGAATATTTCAACCCTAGATCTCTGAACTCTTAATTGATGATACCTATAAATTTCTCTCCAAACTTTCAATCCCATAATTAGCATTTTCGAAAACATATTTTGGGGTTCTCATTCTATTTAAACAAAAGATTGTGGAGACTCAAACACACGAGTTGCAACTCATAGGGCTCGATACCGGCATGGCATGTCAGGGTTGATGTATTTTCCTTGCCCCTCCATCATGTCTACATACCTATAGTTTATAGTGACACTGGAAAGCGTTCAACCGCAAAATTTGATGCCCTGGTGAATGGGTGTTCGGTGATGCTACATTGCTAGACTGCTTGGTGCATTTTAAATAATTTTATTTTTTATCTTTGGGGTGTTCAATCCAATTTCCATCACTTTTCCATCTCTCAAGCTTGGATGGTTGCACTCTCCCTGGTTTGAATTTCACAGGCACCAGTTCGAACGCTAACACATTTTTTTTTAAATTTTATGTAATAATTTCTTATGTTACAAGATAAACGAAACTTGATTGCTACCTTGACTTGGATTTATATCTATTAGTAAATTGTGTATCTTATCCTTCTATTAATTGTGAAGGGTTAGTTAATTTATACTTATCAATTGAAGTACAATTATTTATATTTTCCTTTGTCTTTAAAATGATAAAAGAATATATACCCTTCACATTTAATCACTTATTAATAACAATAATTTGAATATGTCCACAAAACATTAAATCACAACTATAAGAAGTATGATGATTACAAATTATTCTATCGCATTAACTTGAAGTACACCAAAGCCAACTTCATAAGAAAAAATGACATTTAATACTTAAATCAAAGGTAAGAATCTGGGCAGTTTCATGGTGAATCTACCTCCCCCTCTCACCCAGGTTGCTCCTCTGTTGTAGAATATGAGCAGTTTCATGGCGATTCTGTGTCCCTCTCTCATCCAGGCTGGTCCTTTGTTGTAGAATATGAGTAGTTTCATGGTATCCGATCAGGGGGGGAGTAGTCCCCTCCCAGCCTCGCTCTGATGCACAAGATCCAAACTCAGCATTCCACCCTGGCTCAGTGGCTCCTGCTTCTCTGCAAATCAGGTCTAAAGAAATACCCACCTAGGAAGGTGACTCGATGAAAATAGCTCAAGAAAATCAAACCGCCTCGCAGTCTGACAAGGATGGACATGGTACTCACACATGCATCACCCACACTGAAGAATGGCCTTTCCTCACTCTCCTGACTAAAAGAATAAATGTTAGGTTTCAAAAAATGAAGGATCGTGCTCTCATTGGAAAATTTATTGGCTTTTGGCCCACTGGACACGACGTCTGAGGATGGATAACAGCAAAATGGAAACCCAAAGCGCACTTTGATTTGCAATTAGGATCAAAATTATTCTTCACCGTCATCTTCCACCATCTAGATGACAAATCCAAGGTTGAGGAGGCAGGATTTTACTTCTTCAACCCTGCTGGTATATATCTGAGAAACTAGGTGGAACGATTCAACTCGGATAATGAAAACTTCTGATGGGCCCCTATCTGGATCTGGATGTACTCCCTCCCACATGAGTACTAGGACGAGGAAAGCATCAAAGAAATAGGAAACACCATGGGAAGCTATGTTCACATTGCATACCAAACAAAAATAAACAAGTACACTTCCTACGCCAGGATCTGCATCTACATGCACATTGCCAAATCCCTTATTGATGCAATATGTCTAACGCATGAAGATTCATACTGGATCCAACCTCTCAACTATGAACATGTTCCCTTTAGATTCCATAAGTTCCATGAACATGGCCACCTATACAGGGAATTCCCTCTTAACAAACCACACATGGAAAATAAAAAAGGTGACGAAAAATATGTTGAAGGATTCCAAAAAATGGGGGAAAAAGACTCAATAATCTCAAACTTGCTCCTGAAAAGATCCAAGAGGATGCTCCCACCACCCACAACAACTTCATTTTTTCTAGAGGACCAACCAAAAAATCCAGTAGTAGATCTAGACTCGAGGAATCATGTTCACAATTCCATGCCCCAAGACCCTCAAAAGCAGTAGATACACATGCATATCAAGGAAGTGACGAAGAAACCCCTCTCCCCCTAAATTCCTATCAACAAAAAATTAGGCTCACTGACCAATCCAACCTTGGGGGGATCTGATCCTCTGTAACTGATGGCAAGCGTCGGACCAAATCCACCCACCAATGAATAAATGAGAGATCCATATCTTGGAGAGTTGGACCTGCTAGGAATGGAGGACGCCTACACCAGGAAAGCTTATGACTCCATTCCAGCTCAAAAAATACAACTCCTTCAGAAAGCTCTAGCAAAAAAAAAATCCCAAAACAATATTGGAGTCTATAACCCTCCTAAAAAGGACAAACAAAAACTCCAAAATGACAACAAAAAGAGTGGTCATAAATAAGACATGCAACACATAAGTCGGCTAGGAAATATGTTGGTAGAATCAAGGAAATATTCCGAGCTCAAGGAGTTCTTCTCTACTTATACTCTAGTTATCCCATGAATATCATCTCATGGAATTTCATAGGCCTCAATGGACCCTCGAAACACTAGATGTTGAAAAGGAAAATTCTCCAAGAAAATCCCACTATCATCTTTCTCCACGAAAATTGTTACATCCCCAACCGTCCGACCAACGAAGAGGATGCTACTGATGTTTCTATCTACCCGGGCAACTAGCCCCATGAACATAATAATAAAAATTGAAATACTTTGAACTAAAACATGCATACATTATTACCATACAGCGGAAGCAAAACCATACATTCAAGCATTCAACATGTTTATTGTAATTCATTATCAAATGTAATTGCAGGGATTTAAACACAAGAATACTTATCTTGTGAAGAAGAATGCCCCGCAACCAACTATGTCACTGCAACATTCCACCCAACCATAGGCTAGTGTGCTCCTTAATCTCTCAGCAACACTGCCACCCCCGAGCTAGGCATGATTCCCACAAGGAATAAGGAAATTAAGCAGGCTAACACATAGCCAAAGATATGTCAAAAATTGGCTAGGCCAATACGTTTGGGTTTATCAGACCAAGATTACACAACAACATGTAACCAAGCCAACAAGTTGGGTTTATCAGGTTATCAGGAGATGGAAGCATTGTCTACTAAGCTAGTGGGCTCACTGAAGAGCTAAGGGTGCCTACACCAGAACTAGATTGACTTCTAAGACATCCACACACACCCAACACAAGGAATCATTCCCTTCTCTACTGCATAGTCCCTCAAGACATGACTTCCCTTCCAGTGCTATTCATGGGGTGTAGAGAAGAGAGCCATTCCTCTAGCTCTGTCTATGAGTCTCCTGCAAAACACTAGGTTTATCAAGAAGACTCCTTTCCACTCCTACACAGTCCAAAGACCAATTGCATACACAGTAATATACACCATTTCTGGTTTGAGGAAAACAGTTCAGCCACAAAATTAGTTGCCAAGGAGGGTAAGAACAACCCCTGACATAAATTCTATTTCTGAGGAACGTTTTAGCCCTAACGTGGCCAAAAAATGAATCCAAACAACACCAAGAGAATGTGGTCTCTCCTCCAAATTGCTGGGAAATTCAAAAACAATTTTTAGCTTGGAAATCAGTGGGGAAATGCAACAAAAACATTGGGGAAAGAAACCCAACCACATGTCATTACCAAAAATGAATCCACAGCTCAGGAGAATGAGAAAATGACTACCCACGTGAGGGAAAACACACCCATGACAACTCAAAAACGAATTTCACACAGATAATTCCCAGCCGCTTGAGAGAACCCCAACATGGGTGAATGATGAAGATGAAAATGTCCAGGAGCCCAATCATGAAGGAGAGGCTACCACAAGAAAAATTGTGGAGGTGAAAACAACTCCCAAGCTCCCCTGCGTGAGGCAAATGAAGAACGTGGATGTATATCCCAATGGCATGTTTTTTTGGGTGTTTACTTGCCCCAAAAGTCAAAATTGATTTTCCCCAAAAATGGGTTTTCCCCAAATTCGAATTTCCTTCCCATACTCCTCCCATCCCCATGCAATAACTACTTCAACCAATTTCTAGCAGAATTAAATGATTGGGTGAATGAGACAAGAAAGGTAGTTGACTGTTTCATGGGTTCTCCCTTCGACATTTGGCTTATCCCCATTGGTCCCAAAGGTTAAATATTCCCCCCTCCTTATCCTTAGGAAATCATGCCCCCATCTCTTTTAATCTTGCATAGACATAGCTGGTTGTGGGTATTTTAATTAAAATGCATATTTACATGATGCCAAAAATTATAATGTGTCGTATAGCACAATATACCATCGGCAATGATTTTAATCATCGGAACATAAAACATTAAATCGGTGGTGGGGATTTTTCCTTTAGCTCCACACCATGATTAATTAGAATATATACATCATATACATTTTTAATGCAAATGGGGTCAAATCCGGGGTGTTACAAAAATAAGTGCTCATCCGAATCCCTCTCTCTTCTCATGAACAAGCTCTAGAAAGGAAGTCAAAGTATTTCCAAATATTCAAAATGGGCTTCAGGAGGTATCGCAATCATCTGGAATCCCCTTCCTGTTTCTCTCAGTAACCTAGCCGCCACTGCCCATTTCATCTCTTCCTATTTTGACATTGTTGAAACCAACATTCATGGCCATCTTTTGAATGTTTATGGGCCTCAATCCTCCAATATCAAGATCCAGCTCCTTCATTTCTTGGAATGGTTCACTCAGTAGTACCCTGACTCCCCCACCCTCATTGGTGGAAACTTTAACATGATAACTAATCTCAAGGAAAATAAAGGGGCCTTGACAACTCTCTCCAATGAGGACTAGGTATTCAAGGCCACTATTGCCAACTATTCTCTTGTTGACCTTCTACCTTCCTCAGGGTTATTCACTTGGAAGAGGAAGAGAGGGGGGGCTCACCAGATCACCAAATGCCTTGACCGGTTCCTCGCCACGAACAACATTCTTGGATCTGGATGCATTCTAGAATCTTTAATCCTCCCTATAACCAGATCATACAATTGGCCTATCTACCTCTCATGGTACAATTTAGGCACCCCCATTCACAAACCTTTCCAATTTCAAAAGTTATGTCTCTCTCACTCCTCCTTCAACCACAAAGTAAGAGAATGGCATACCAACATGCAGTTCACAGGCAATTAAAAAATGGCCATCATGCATCAGGAGTTACGGATCCTCCGCAGCAACCTTCACCGGTGGAATCATAATATCGTTGGCAACAAATTTAAGGACAAAGAGGCACTACAGGAAGAACTTGAAAGAATGCAACTTTCAATCATGAACCAGGGATACACGAACGAGCTGAAAAATTATATAAAAATAACTCTTAGCACATCTAGACAAATGTTGCGAGCAAGAAGAAACTCTATGCAGGAAAAAATCTAGGGTGGCTTGGATAAAAGAGGGAGAACGAAACACGCCCTTCTTTCACCGATCCACGATCCAGCACAGGATGAGTAACATAATTTCCAAACTCAAAACTGAAGATGCTATTGGCTTGGAGAAGCACAAAGACACGGAAGATGATCTTTCTCACTTTTACAAAGCCCTGCTCACCAAACCGTCTCCTTCATACACTGTTGTCATTGCTTTGGTCACTCGACACATCCCATTTTTAATAACATCCAAGCACAATTCCTCCCTCATGCAACCTATCACCATGCAAGAGGTTGAAGCTATGGTGAACAAAATGGCAGAAGGAAAGGCACCGGGACCTGACAGTTTCACCATCAACTTCTTCCATCACTACCGGGATCTACTGAAATATAAAGTTCTTGATCTTATGGAGGAATCATGACAAAAGCAATGGCATATTCCTGCTCTCTTCGCAACCTATCTCACTTTGATTCCGAAGGAAACAAGATCTTCCCATCCAAGTAAGCTCCGACCCATCTCTCTTTGCAGTGTTACTTTTAAGATCATCTCTAAAGTCATCACCAACTGCCTGAAACCCATACTCCCTATACTAATCTCCCCTGAGCAGTCAGGTTATGTAGAGGGTAGACAAATCCTTTGTGGAATTATCCTATCCCGTGAAATCACTCACTCCCTAAATCTAACTAGATCTACGTGCATGCTCCTGAATATCAATCTCTCTAAAGCATTTGACAAGATGATATGGGAGTTCATTGAGAAAACACTCCTTGATTTTGGTTTCTGTTGAACTTGGAGCAGATGGATCCTCACCCTCGTCTACTCTACCTTCTTCTCCATTCTTGTCAATGGCTCGCCCTCCCCAACCTTCTTCCCCTCCCATGGGCTTCATCAAGGTGACCCTCTCTCTCTCTTTCTCTTTATCCTAATGGTAGAAGGACTTGGTCAAATTCTTCAATCGAAAATCTCTACTCATTCCCTTTGAGGATTCTCCCTCTATGGCATCCCCCTTGTTTATCAGTAGTTTGTGTACGACAGCCTTCTCTTTGGTCATCCTTCTGCCCAAGAAGTCCAATATTTAGAATCCATTCTTGAACTCTTCTCTGAGGCCTCTGGTGCCTCCATGAACTTGGAAAAATACCAAATCTAGAATTCTAAGGTTTTTAGTCGCCTCTCTGCCCTCCAAGTACTTAGGTTCCCCTCTCTTTGATTCAGTGGTCAAGCATTCCTCTTGGGGAGATCTTTTGGACAAGATGGAAACATGTATCACGTATTGGACCTTCCGCTCTCTTAACCCAAAGAAAGCTCAAATGGGTTGATATATTTTGGGAAGAAGGTAGGGAATGATCCCTAGATCCTAGGTTCTCCAGTTCCAACTATCCCAAGTAGTTAGGATCATCCTCCATGAAATATTTATCCTAGAATATTCTTGAATATTCTCTTTTTTCCCTTTTTGAACTGCTAACGCTCTCTACAAATAGGGTAGGTGCGATGATGCTTCTTGTGTTCAAGCTATAGGTTTTATTGGCGCACCTTGCCAATGGACTATAGGCGTCAGGACTGTCTGATGTTCTGTTTTAGGAAACAAGGTGCGTCAAACTTCCTAGGATTGAGCAATAAGACTCCAAATATATGTTTTGACCAGAGACTTCAAGGGATTTAAGCATTATGATAGTTTTTGGGTTCAACAAGGACCTCTCGTATTTACCCAAAGATTGTGTTCAATTATTTGCATATGTTCATGCCTATTGTTGGTCATTTTCTCATCAACCCAGGTTTAGATTCTTAGTCAACAAAAAAGACCCAAGATATCGACCTAATAGAGGAGGACCCTGTCGGCAACACCTATGACGCAGATGCAGTCTCACCTAAGATATCTTATTGGGAACTGCTAGAACCATGTTTCTGCAATTATGTGGGGATCTCTATTCATGTAGTACTTTATTAGATTGCTCGACTGAATCTGGGGATTACACTTCATATTCCTTGCCTATTCATTCAATATATAGTTTATTTACCAGTCGACACATATTACAGTATTCAACATAAAATTCTTATCACATATTAATTCAATAAGCAATGCGACACATACATACATGGGATTATTCATAAACATATGTGGTGCAACATATTCAGGTATACTTATTCACAACATACATGCATTCAACATAAACACATTAATCCATGACACACATAGACAACAATTAACGTGGAAACCCATATGGGAAAAACCACAAAAGTGCTCTTCAGCTGGCATGAGAAATATGTTAGCACCTTTTGTTTGCGCACTCATCTTGCATACTCTTCTCTAGATATTATTTACAACTCATACAGGCTTATTTCCTCTCATGCTCTCGGGTATTGGGACTAGGTATTTCTTCTCTCCTTCACTACTTTGTCGATTTGCACACAACCTGGATCGATCCTCTAGAAAAACAACTTTCTTCTTCTCCTCTCAACCTACACAATGACTTAACCACTAACCAACAAATCAACCAATTAACTGAATACTTAGCTAACCTCTCATACAACTTGGGTTCTCCCTTTTATAATATTCTACCTGTCTTAATCAACTAACTCTTTTCTATTAGCCGACAAGTTTTAATTTCTATTCTCATACATTCAGTTACAACTGACAATAGGCATTATCGACCCAAAAAATTAAATTATTCTTTATTACCAGAAGTGTGATTTATTCTAACTAACTCCTTAACCATGATCAATTGAACTATCCTTTTCAACTGCTCTACTCTTCTTCTATCATGGTTCCTTTAGTCATGACTGCTCTCGTCGTCAATATTTCCAATGCAATTGCTTATATCCCAGCTTCTCTTCTGTCACAAACTCTTCTTCCATTGTGGCTCTTCTTGCGAGTGTCTTGTGGCAGGAATATTTTTCTTTCCAAACAGAATTCTGGTTGAATTCTGCTTAAATTTTCCTAGGGCCAACAGACCCCCAACACTCACTTGTTAGTATGAAACCTCCGTTGTTACGACTTTACTTTGAAAATCTTAAAAGATTTTCACTATCTACTTAGTCTCCTCCTGTACTTTTGCTTCCGTCTTCTTCAAAATTTCTACAATTTCAGAAATAATGTGTTTTAAAGTTATAAGTCCTGTTGAATGTACTGATTTTCACACTTTTTTATTTACATGTTGAATGATACCTGTAACTTTATCTCTCGCTGCTTCCAATTCTTCGAACATGTCAGTCCTCTTTTTTGTTGTGCCTGCAGTGTTGTGACATGCTATTGTAGCCTCTTCATGTCAACAACCTTAGCCATTTTCTCTACTAATGGAAACTTCTTCATTTCACTCTTTAGTTGGTTCACCTATGTTTCGACAGTGAATAGTCGATCTATGAATTTATCTAACTCTTCATCGTCGATCAAATATTCCCACGTTTGAGATCTTGTTCTGTCAAAAACCCCAAATTTTCACAAAAATTTAAAATTTTGAGATAACATAAAATGCTGAAACTGTGGTTTACTAACAGCTAAAGCTTAGCAACAAAAGAAACAGTTAAAAGATTAGTATTACATAATCTCAATTATGTTAACTCAGCAGTTTCCTTTTTGTAACAAAATTAAATTTAACTCGTGCGTTGTTTTTATTTTAGTTTATTGATGAGTTTTCTTTATGACAAGTAGGTGAAATCTGTCTTTGAAATCCTGGGCTTACTTAGCATTTATGCTAATGCAGAAAGATTACTTGTTCTTACAGGTTTACAGGTATGAATGATCGAGTAACATTTTTAATTTCATAAAGTATCCAACAGTATTTCTATTTGCAAGTAATAAGCTTAGTAAATAAGCTGTGATATTCCAAACAACTTCTGTGAGGTAAAACAATTTGCTTTCCTCAGTTGTTCTTGTAAGTGAAGTTCAGAAGATTGAGTTTCTTTCTTTATTGTAGTGACAGTAAAATACTTTATGTGGCTCTAAACTTGTAATCTTAGTTGATTGATAACGTCTACTTTAATAAGCATAACTTGCAACGTTATACTGATTGTACTTTGGGTTATTATACATTATCGTACCACTTGTTTGAGTATCGAGCTGTTCGATATTTATCTTCTGTAGGGAAACTTACAACCTGTAACTTTTGACAGTTAAGTTGATTAGTGTGACAACGATAGTGTCTTTTCATAAGAAAACGTTGATGTCTACATCTCTTAAATCTATGTCAAACCATGAGGTTCTTTGGATTATAGACTTGAGTAGGATCAAACCATTTTGATTCTTATTACTCTATAATACTTTCCTTGTATTAAGTTATTGTCTACCAACAGTTCTAAGGTTGATGTTTCTATAAATATCAACCTCTTATTCTATGCTAAACATCATTTATTTTGTGTAAGCATAAAATCATTCTACAAGTATAAAGACATGGTAAATTACCAGCAAAATTCCATGTTGAGAAATGACCAATGACTATTAAAGTCTAATCCCAAATAGACTATGTAAAAGAGTTATGTATCTAATCTTTTACCATACTAGCCATCTTTATTGTTGATTTCCAATCAATGTTGGTTTTACATATATATATATATATTATTATTATGTTTATAAACATACAATTTTGCCATTAGTTTGAAGTTCCTAAACAAGTCTAAACAACATTGATCTTGTAAAAAATTTATGATTCTAAACTTTAATGTGCTAATCAACTTTTATCATATTCTCCACTAGAGTTGTGGGTTTAGAGGAGTCTAGTATTGCATTGATCTTAATATATATATAGAAACATAGAAATATATAGTTGTTCTATGATTTTACACCTTTCAACTTGGACTTTACATTAAACAAATAGTTATTATATTTCAACATGGATTAACATGGCAATCATAATGTTCACATTATAATATTGAAATTTGTAAATGATTTGATGCATCATTTCCACCCAAACTGATTTGTTTAAGAGGAAAGGGTTTGTTTTATAAATCAAATATAAACAATCATAATAGTTTCGAACTATATGATTACTATATCTTCGAATTGTCAACGATCCGAGGTTTGTTGATATCTAATGCCCAAACAACATTATGTTAGACATGTATTATGTGAACGATGAACTTTATAAATGAATGATCAATAAAGTTCCTGCATTATTTGTTCACGTATCATTGTAAAAATAATTGTAAATTATTGGCAAGCAAGTGACTATAGAGCTCGACCCATGCATTGATTAATTTTTCCAGTGGCACGTGGACTTCTCCTGTTTGTGCATTAGAGATATATATTCTTTGTAACCCTACTCTTTGTCATTTCCCTCTGTAGTTCTCAGGCCTTCGAGCTTCTCTGCAACCATTCTCATGGTGGCCATGTTACCCTTCTGGTTGCTAGTTGTGCTCCGAGTCTTGGTTTAAGTCGTTTCAGCCTCCATCATTCGATCTCAAAACTTTTTCTGTGTACTGTGAGTCTTATCTCTGTAAGGTTTTGTTCAGATTCGTAGCATAAGGCTTGTGGCATATATGTGTCTCCTTGCTTGTTCATCCGTGGCCTGTCATTGTAGAGATAGGTTAAGGTTTTCTTGTTGTTGGTTTAAGCACTACCCTCATCATAGGGTTTGAGAGTTTTCATGAGAGCTGTTGAAGTTGGTGACAGCTCCAGCTTTGTCGTTTAACTCTTTCATGGCCTTGCTCGGGTTCGTTCTTGCATTTGTTGTCAATGCAGCTTGTACATGAGTCCCCGTCGTCTCTATCACTGCGAGTATGAAGGTTTGGATTCTTGTTACGCTGGTTGCGATGCTGTTGTTCCTTCGTGGCTCCATAACCTTAACTTCCAGGTAAAGTAAACATTTTAATTTTTTTTTTTAAACTAGATTTTGTTTTCAGTATATAGTTCTGAAAGCTAGTTTTTAACTGAACTTTGATTTTCATTATGCAGGTGACAGTTCGCAACCCTTGGAAGAAAACACTTCACAAAGGACCGGCGCTCTGGCTACGGGTAAGCCCTGGTTAACAAATGGCATTCCCTGCTTGTGCAGTCCTTAGGGGACAGTTTCTAGTTGGAAAGTTACAGCATAGTTGTTACCCAGTCTTGGGTTAATGTTCTTTAGTTTACTAGTTTGGTTTTTGTTAAAACCCTTGCTTTCAGCAGGGTAACTCCAGCTCAAGCCGTGACTTGTAAATGTTTGTTTCTTGTTTTTGTACAATGTTATGTTTAAAGCCTCTATGGCCTGCCAAGCCATACATATTTTTGTTTAAAGCATAGAGGTTTTCCTTTTGAACTCGAACTCAGTTTATCTTTAAGCTCCTATGGTGACTTTGTAAACTAGGGTTTTTACCCTTATTCGCCCGTGTAATAGAAATTTTGATGTATATTAACTATTTTGCATTAATAATATTGTTAATGACTTTAAAACTGTTATTCCATCATATTATAATTATTTACTTACAGGCTCAGATATTCGAGCTATGGTTTCCTGTAGGTAACCCTTGTGTAAATTCTTCAATTTGTTCTTTAAGCTTTAGTTACTTAGTTTAATTGATTTAATTATTGTTACAGGTATATAATGTAAACTTTCAGTTATATTATTATGGTTGTCTTTTCACTGTCCTTAAAGGATTGTAATAATCTATAATAGTTTAGTTGTTTAATAATAAATAATCCAAATACTTGGATTATCGCTTAAATGATTGTCATTTACATATATGGTTTGTTATTAGGGTTTCAACCCTGTACTTTCTTTTACAAGTAAATCTTGTTTGTATAAGTTAAAAGAATTAGTTCTTTTTACCAATAAACATTTATTAAATGTTAGTCATCATCGTATTCTAGCTGTTTTTATTAAATAAAATACAGATAGGGTTATTAAAGTTCTTTAATAAGATGTACAATACTCTGTACTTAGTTTGTTCTTTAGAATTTAATTATGATAACCATACCCTACTTGATGTTTGAATATTTGTAGATATAGTCAATTACTATTAACGGTAAATAAACTAAGTATATATCAGATTTAAATCTTTACTTAGCAGAATAAAATAAAGTGGTTTGTCTGAGTTATTTCTACTGCTTCTGCTGCAGGTTAATAACATAATTTCAAGGATATATATATATATATATAATATATCATAGTTTACCCTCCTGTATATTTTGGTTTTAATCACAAAATAAAGTATTGTGTAAGAATAATAACTTATCTACTTGAATGACTTATTAATAAAATAAACCTGCTACCTGTAAAGTATTATGGCTATTTCTTTTCTAGCATACTTACATCAACAACTGGTTAAACAATAAACATAACTAAATAGGTTAATGTTCTTTTCTGATAACAAGCTACATACAGAAATAGATTACTCTGATATTATGAAATGCATAATACATCTATTCATTTCATATTCCTATCATATCCTTCATCTATTTTAATTCACTGCCTATGCTGGAGTACGGTCTGGTCCTTCCAGATGTGGAAAAACGCAGGTTAGGATTATTTTTAATCTATTACAAGTTCATTCTTTCAAATAACTAAAAGATTATTAACTCTAACAGTTTACAACTAAACATTTAACATTCATTAATCAGTTAGACTCACATTTAAACATTTAACATAACAATCAGATTCACTTTTTATCGTTTAACACAGTAAAACAAAATTATTGTAGAACCTGATTAAGCTGGACAACAACAGCGTTAAGAGGCCATTCCTCCCTACCAACTCCTGGAGAGATCTCAAACAGCGTCTCCTCAGGACCCCCGAGGTTGTTCCTGGTCTCCTTGGTTGAGAACTGGTGGAGCAAGCAAACAATAAACTAGTCCAATGACTCCATAATGATTCTGCACACAGTAGTAAGATCCTTCAGCTGAAAAGCTGCACTAGATCACAAAACAGTTTAACCCCTCAAACTCTTTCCACAAATTCCCTTGCCATTGAATTCTCTGAAGTTCATTCACCTGAATGATCACTTCTCTAGAATGAGCAGCCTCAGCTCTCTTCAATGGGCATTTTTATAAGATTGCATAGGTATTTTGGGTCAGTTTGTCATTAATTGAGCCACCTGCTCTGATCCCACTTTCTTGGGGGATCATGACCCAAAATGTAGGGAGGTTTCCACCTACAACAATTGGAAGTGTTTGAGGATGCTGCCACATGTCTGTTTTCTCTCCACCTAGTCTCCTCCACCAACTTGACCAGTAAACACTCTTTTAACAGCTCTCCTAAGCTGTTGTCTCCGCTTTTATTTATTTATAATTAAAATATTCATAAATACATTTAACATCCTTGACTCTACTGAGTCATCAATTACAACTTAGCATAAAATTTAACATAATGTCTTTAAATAAAATCAAATAAGATAATATTATTTTTGCAAAATTGGGGCATGTGACATGTTCAATCGCTTTGGCACAAAGTTCCTTCACCTTTTCTATTCTCTTACAAGCTCTAGTTGTTGCTTTTCTTCCCTCTTCCAGTACCTCTGGATGTGTATTGGGTGTCACTTATACTTCCAGCTCTATGACCTTCTTGTGAAGGTTCTCTGCAATCTCGCCAAGTCAAAACACTTTGGCTTCTGGAAACATCTTATGCATAATTCCTTCATAAATGAAACTATTGCAAGAAAGTATTACGTCTAAGTCGAGTCGGTTCCTGTTCTCCTCCCAGGTCTTAGCTTTCTGTTATGTTTCTTTAATTCTGTTATTCATCTTATGAACAGTCTTGTTTGATGCTCTAACCTGATTTACCAATGCACCCTCTCTGACCTTCATCTCTGCCACTGCGACATTCTAAATGCCATATACTTCTTACATCGATAGTGCAGATAAATTTTATGGTGACATGGCCCATGTTTTTTACCATGGCATTCAATTTTGTCGTCCCCAAGTTGGTTGCTTCACCCAACACTTGAGTTTTTATTGGCAGAATGGGAGTCAATATGTCACTAGGTCACTCTTTAGAGGATCCACCTAAGTCCCATGACTCAAGAAATTGTGGTATGTAGTCGACCGCCACATTTATGTATTTTCCCGCCTTACAGAGTGTTTGTAACAAATTTGTGATACTTCTTATTAGCTTTGTTTGCCTCTCATCTATCTTCTTGAGGCTTTGATTGGATAATTATGTCATTGCATCCATCCGAAGAGTATAATCGTCGTTGGTAAGGTCGACAAATCCAACTGATTTGTCAAATTTTCTCTTCTTATGACCCTTCACAGACTTCTCTCTTTGTTTCCTCTTTTCCCCTACTGTTGTGTCTGTTGGAGTCGTTCTTGACTCATTCTGGGTATTTTCTGGTTTTTCTTCTAGTTTTTCCTCTGGTGGATCTTCTTCTTGTCCTCCATCCTTAGTTGTCAATGGATCATGTTGTTGTACCTTTTCGTCTGCAAATAGTTGATCATCTGCGACATGAACTCTCCATTATTCCGACCAATCTTGAATAATGGAATATATTTTTGTAGCAAACAAATGATATTGTGCCGCAATCCTTTACCACTGTGGGTCTTGTCAAGGCTGCAAAAATATATGACAGGACCTAACCGAAGATCCGACAATGTTTCTGAACTGCTTATCGATCGCCTCGGTAATTTTGGCCTCCTTTCTTACATAATGTATCAGGGTCTGTCCTTGTAAAAAGAAATCTATATTATTGTCTTTCTGCCTTTGCAGGAATGCTTTATCGAACTAGATAATCTAGCATCGAGCTCCTCAACGTAGGATAGGCACATATACCCCCTGGTAGTTTGGTGATTTTTCCCATACGACAAATGAAATCAACATAAGTAGCCATGAATAATGAAATGTGCTACCTTTTTCCTATGCCTCCTCTGCATCTGCTAACAATTCATTTAGAAGGTAGTGCGACCAATTGAGTTGAACACCTTATACACATAAATTTGTCGCAGCAATTGTCCATGCAGTGCATGGGTTCAATCACATCTTTAATAGCAACTTGCTAGATAGAACTTTAGCTGCAAACTGAACATTGTAGTTATTTAAAGAGGCGATTGCAAAGCCTCTAGTGTCTCTGGTCATATCATACTTCTCCTTTAGCTTGTTCATGAATAAAGTGTCCTCTTTTCCAACGAAAAATGGTGTTAGGTCAACACCTGCAAGTGGAAGCCTCATAATTGTTGCTATAAGCTTGACGTCCACATAAATATTTTGGCTGAGCCATAGACAACCGCCATGGAATGACACCAAATTTTTTTAGCACATGTATTCACCTCTATGACGTGGCTAAAATGTGGCATGTGCATCAATGACAACAAACCAGCTTTGTCCATCCCTGTTTCCCAATCCATTTGAGCTAGTCGGAGAGGGCTATCCTCTGTGTCGTGGACAAAAAGCTTGTATTTATCCATTTCCAACTCTGGAAATTTTCGTAGGTCATGGTCGACAAATGTCATCTTCTTCATATTGGGGAGTATGTTCGTCATTACCCAAACTCATTTCAGTACGATCGGTGCTACCAATGGGTACCTTGCATTCTTGTCAATTGTGATATTAGGAGAATCGGTTAGTCTAGGTGGGACATAGTCTAGGAGCATGCTCGCAGAGCCTAGTTCTTCAACTTATGGTGGTGGTGTTGCTACTTTATTGCGACTACTAGACCATTTCCTATTCTACGTGCTAGGTGGGTTTGGTCCTAACCTAAATTTAGGGATGAATGGTGCATGTTCAGCTTCTTCTACAACCATGGCCTTCGATGGAACACATGCGACATTGTATTCCATTATGGGTGTAGGTAAAGGTCTCTTGACGCCTAATTCTGCAACGATGCTTGTTTTGTTGATAGATATGAGCATACTCTATGAAAAATTGTGTCATTTATTATAGTTACAGACACAATATCTCACCTTACTTAGTCGGGTGCAAATAGAATGATTAAAAATTCGATGCTAAGATGATATACATTCACCCACTCAATCATTATTTCCTTCACATGAGTGGGTAATAAATGGAAAGGTGGAAATGATTTCTGCACATGGAGCAGTTGTTCGAATCATGGCAGGGAAACCACCCATCAAACCCTCAGTTCAATGGTAGTTATTGTGCATTAATGATGGAAGTGACCAAAAAGTACGTCGTTGAAATCTCCCATGTCCTCAAATTAACTACAGTTAGTTGTCATGTTGTGACCAAATTCCATCATGCGACAACAATTTTCTTCCTGCAACTGGGATTCGGTCATTGACACATTTCTTCCCTTGTTACAGATCGAGATTATTCACTACCATTTTTCATCTTCGTCAGGTAGATAGTTAGTCAACACTTTTTTCCTTTCCTACGACAAACAAGAAGTATGTGACCAAACACCCATATATATATATATATATATATATATATATATATTTTCGACCGACCAAGTCATGGCTATCTTAGTAAGGATTTAGCCAACTTCCATTCACCAATGCTTTGAAAGGTGTTCCATCTAATTTATACAGTTGCATTGCACCTCCTTTAGTGATTTGAATGACAACATACGGCCCCAACCAATGTGCTTTCAACTTGCCAGGGCGCTTAAAAAACTTACTGTCATATAGGAGGACAAGTCCTCCAATCTGAAAATTCTTATTCTTGATGTGTTGGTCATGCCATACTTTCTTTCACCCCTTCTGAACATTTTGGTGATAACCCGTGACAAAAAATTATTCCTCCAACTGCACAAGTTGTGACAATATTTCTTCGACAGCACCAACATAAGTCAGTTCCATAATTGCAGCAATTCTTAGACAGGGTACAATGTATTCCATCAACATAGCGACGTCTTGTACATACACTAGTAGGAATGGTGTTAGAGTTGTCAACTTCTTACAGGTCATTTGATATGCCTAGAGTACCGAAAATATATTATGGTCCCAATCATCTCTTTGAACGTTACAAATATTTGTTAATGCATTCTCAAGGATCTTATTGAATGCCTCAACAACACCATTCGCTTGTTGTGATATGGTGTCATCTTTCTTTGTTGGATCTTAAATTCTTCAGTCAATTATTCTATCAACAGATTGACAAAGTGTGTGCCCTTATAACTTATCAAACTCTTCGTGCATCTGAATATAGTCACCACATTGTCAAACAAAAATTTGGCAGTAGTTGTAGCAGTACAATCCTTTACTGGCATTCTTCAGCCCATCTAGTCAGGTAATCCATCACAATAATAATGTATCTTTCACTTGTTCACATCCCTGGTAGACTAATAGGTCCAACAAAATCAACAGCCCATTTTTCAAATTCCTGCAAAGTTATCTGAGGTAATATCATCATTTTATCTCGTCGTGATGACTTTTCAGTTCTGGGATAGATATCACAGTTACGACAATATCTTCTAGCATCTGCGTCCAAATTGGTCCAACACAATCCTACTTGAAATATATTTGGCATTGTAGGTTTTCCAGCATAATGGCCTCCTGCGAAATAAGCATGCACTTCATTCAATATCATATGTCACTCATGTTACATTACACAATGATAATGAATTTCATCTGGTCCCATTTTATACGATTATCCAGCTATCAATTGGAAATCTACAGCTCCTACCACTAATTGGTTTTTCTGCACAGTACTAAATACTTCTTGTGCATATCCCGTACTCAAGAAATGTAAAATATCCTTGTAATGATCATCAAACATCATTATAAAAAATAATTGCGCATCAGGAAGACTATCATTAAGATTCACAGGTTCTTCTCTACTTTCAAGCCTCGACATATGGTCTGGTCCTGAGTTCAGTCGAACCGAATTAACAATAAATTCAAAATCAAATTCTTGGAAAAGGAGAAGCCACTAGTAAATATTCCCCCCAACATTGACTTTTTCACCAGGTATTTCAACACTGAATTTTTTGTGAACATTTTGAAATGTCAACCTAACAAATAGTGTCGAAATTTCTGAAGTGCATACACCATAGCTAAGCCTTCTCTTTCAATCATAGTGTAATTATTCTCTGTTGTTGATAATTTCCTACGAGTGAAGAAAATAGGATGATCAATTGACCCTTTTCAATACTGTGTGAGTACAACATTGAGTGCGACAGACGATGCATCGACATGTACGTGAAATTCCTTCTTCCGGTCTACAAAAACTAGTATGGGAATTGTGACCATATTGTTCTTTAGAGTGTCCATAATCTCTTAGAAGTGCTCACTCCATTGAAACTTAACATCCTTGTTTAACAACATCTCCATCAGAGTTGTCACCTCTGCATATTCTTTGATAAATTTTCAATAGTATCCTGTATGTCCCAATGTCATTCTCAACTGCTTCACTGTCACAGGGGGTGGTAGGTTGACGATGATCATAATTTTAGCAGGGTCGACCAGGATTCTGTCGTGACAAAAGATACATTTCTTTAGATTTAGAAAAATCTGATACTATCGATACCGCTTCAGCATCATTCCGAGGATCTCAATATGATCTTTTATGAGCCAAAACATAGTCTAGTCATCAAAATAGAACTTAAGAAATTTATGAATAAAATATTTGAAAGAAGCCACTATTATCCTAGAAAAGATAACAATGACATTATTGAGTCCAAAGGGCATCACCGTATATTGGAAGCTCCCCCACTCCATTGCAAAGGTTGTCTTATGTCGATCTTCCTTCGTGATTCTGACCTGAAGGTATCCATAAAACCCATAAGTGAGAGAATAAAATTCTTGACCCACAACACTTTCAAATACCTCATATCTAAACGGAACTTAAAAATGGGTCATTTAAGCAAGCATCATTCAACTTTCTTAAGTTGATGCAAGTACGCACTTCACTAGTATTATTCTTATCTTGTACTACTATCAGACTGATCCACTTAGATTCTTCAACCGATTCTATGATACCCACATCCATCATTCGATCTAACTCTATCTTAACATTTTCTTTATACCAGGAATTAAGGCGGTATGGTTGTTTCTTCACAGGTTTTGCGTCAAGATTTATGGTATCATCATCTCTCCAAGGTCTTCAACAATCCCCTTCATCTCAGAAAACTTTGTTGGGAACACATCTTGAAATTCATGCAGTAGGTCTATGATCTTGCTGATAGGTTTATCATCCCAATAATATCTGATATTGGTGAAATTTGGATTCTTTAGAGATCCAATATTTACTTTCTTGGTTTTCAACAGATTCATAAACTGGTCACTAGAAATACCAAATCCTTCCGCTGCGTGAGTACCTTCAGAATCTGGGATGTTTATGTCGAGCGAGTCATCATCGTCACATTCTCTCGTCACATTATAACACTCCTTTCAATGTTGGACTGTTGCACTGCTCTATTTAAAGTTTGACATCGACACAGGGATATTTTCAAATATCGTCGTCTTGATCACTTGCAACGTAGCACCAATCGAAGGATGATCATTAGTAAACTCAAATGTGTGTGTAAATCTAGCATCCATTACATCCCATTCAACAGTCCCTCGTTACAGCTCAACCAACTTATACCAATTCCTTGGTATCATGTCCAAAGTATGTATAAATTGATGGACCCATTACTGTCGCAGACATGCATCCCATGTCACACGACATCATTCGATGTGCTTGGCATGATTAGTTAATATTGTGTACTTCTAACTAGTATAGCTGATATCCTCTCCAAATCGTATCTCCATCAATATTTGGCATTAAGGCCATTCTGAGATAGATTGTTCATGTGCGACCCACCATATGGAAGGCATAGATTTCAGTGTAATGTCCAGGGCAAACAAGCACTGATGTTCTGTAACTTTTTCTTCAAATTCTGTTATAATAGATGGCAGGTTAGGTAAACCTTCATATGTTGGTAGATCACTTACTTCGCTACCTGCATGTTGCACAGATCGTGTAATTCTTATGCATCTTCTCATCGTCACTTCATGCAATTTGTTTTGCTAGTATTCCAAAGATTCTACAGAATCCGATGTACATGAAATAATGCTACACCAACTAAGCTTTTCATCATCCATTGGATTCACATAATCATCCCTTGCATAATTAATCTTACAAATATGGTCTAGATAATCTCCTTTTCCTTCACTATTCACTGTATTGACGTATCTTTGACCTTCTAGTGGATCAATTTGTGCAACCACCCTTATCTTTCTATATTTAAATGTTAAGATTATTTTCTTGAAATTGAGAATAGTTTGATTATCAATCGCTCAGTCGATCCCTGGAAATGTAAGATATGAATTTGGATCATCCATAATGTTAATCAATTCGAAGTCGACATAAGTTTTAAGGCATTCTATCTTGACAGGAACCTTAGTTAGTCGACTGATAGGTAGAACTTTTGACTGATTCGCTAATCGAAGTTAGACATGATACCATACAAGTCTCGGTTTCCCCATACTCTCCCATGTATGCCTAGTTAGAATGTCAACATCAACCCCAAGTATAGAATAATATAGTCCATTTCATAATCTCCTATATGTGCAATCATTCTTAGTTCGCGACCAGTATTCAATTATTTTTCCTTCATGATTAACCATTATTTCTAGTCGCACCTCTTCTTGAGGTTCTTCTAATAGAGATGTTAACTCTGCAAACATATATTTATCTTATATTAGGGCTAAGAAACTTTTAAATAATTCTTTTAGGTTACTAACCTTTCATGTTGGCTACTTTCAGAACAACTGAACAAATATTTTAGGCATTCCCCATATTGGTCCTTCAGGTGGTGTAGCAACAGAAGTTGACGCTTGATTTCTATCGACGAATTCCTATCGCGTGTCTAAGAATACTTCATTTTATTTTTGGGCATCGAATGGTTCTTTATTTTGTGCTATTGGTTGCACCTCCAGTTGTTCGTATGATGCTTCTTGATCTACCCCAATCACAACACCTCCTCTTATCACAACAACAATATGTGGCTCCCTTCATTCAGGAGAGATCTTCAGGATATTCTGATTGGGATCCAGATTGGGATTCTATTGTAGATTCTAGTTTCCCACAATATTGGTCTACCATCTCGCATTCAACTGAGGATTTTCCTCGAAAGTATGATCAACAACTTTGCAGTACAAACATATCGTAGTAGGACTAGTGCAGTCCCTGTAAAAGTGTCTAGACTGCCCACAATTATAACATATAATTTGGCCTCTTCTATGACCAAATCCTCCTCCTTGTCCTCGACCTCTAAAATTACCCCCCCTAGGTTGAGATTATTGTTTTTGTGGGTATTGATTCCGTGGATATTGCGCCTGAGGATATTGATCTTATGGATATTGAATCTTAGCTTGCTCAGCCTGCGTTTGTCTGTTGTGCTTCATTAAATAAGTATCAATTTTTTTTCTCTTGGAGCAGCTGATATGCTCTGCAGTGTTTCTCATCATGGCCTACTGATCGAAAAAACTTACAGTATAAACTAGTCGGTGCACTCACAATCTTCTATAAGTATAAACATTCTTCTAACCAATGGCCTCTAGTCTGGCATGTTCTACACCAAGGAATCCCTTGTCTATTTATCGGGCTCGGTGCTCCCGATGCGACATAATTCATATATGTCAGGTAATTGTCTTTGTGGTGTCCCTCTATTCTACATCTGGTACACCAGGGTTCTTCTTGTACTTGCTTCCCTTTCTTAATATCTTGAAGTTGGAGTGTAAGGTTGGCTAGTTGTGGCTAGATTTGCATCATGCATGCATCATCTTCTCCGACCATAGAGGATTCCAACTTCATAGCCAATTCCAGAGCCTCAGTCTGGGATACAATATTTTGTTGCATCAAAGGAATCTGGATGTGTAGTAACAACACTACAATAAAACATTCTTTCTGTTGAACATCTGACATATGGAAACTTACTTTGTCCATCAACACCTTGAATATTTGGTCGAAGTCACAAAAATACTCCATAGGAAATTTCTTAGTTATTTTATCTCTGCAACACACTGCGACTCAGATTTGGGATTTTTGAACTCGTCTATTAGTCCTACTCGGATTTTATCTAATATTTTATGTGGGATTCCTATAGGCACCACAAATAATTTCATGTACCAATCCAATGCATGACCCCTAAGGGTTGTGATCATCTGAGCCTTCTTGATGGCTTCATCTTGGACTTGTCACACGATCCACACATCTTCACATAGAAACCAATGTTTCTCGGGGTATTCTACCCCATTTTCATTAAACATTAGAAACATATAGCATTCCCGACCATTATATTTTCTCTGAGTACTACTGTATTGAAGGTTTCGTTAGTGGGTGATGAATTTCTATATCTTACCTACGAGATATACGTGGGGTTGTGGTCATTTCATATTCGTACTATGTATCTAGAGCATCTTCTTCTTCTTCAGATATAGGTTGGTATTCCTCTTCCTCGTCACAGGATCCTTGATTTAAGTGCGACACCAATGTGTAGTCCTCTCCTCTGGTCGTACTGCAACTTCCTCTTATGGTCACAGTCCTTCTTCTCTTTCACGATAGAAATATTCTTCCACTTCTTAGACATCCACCTCTTAGCTCAACCTCACCATAACCATGAAACATCTCAGCTTACTCTGCTTCATTTTTCTCACAATTTTCTTGTGACATATCCCAGGCCTTTATGCACAAATCTTTATTCGCCAAATTCCATTCTCATATACAAGCATCTTGGTCCAAATCTTTAAAGGTGTTAAGTATCATCCTCTAGGTACTTGGAAAATTTATTTTCGTCTCATTGTAAGACTTTATGGTGTCAACTACAATTTCTATTATGTATCCTTCTAAAATACTATTAACCCAGAAATCGAAATCCCTATATATAGAGTTGCTAATACTTTTCAGTCATTGAATCAACTGAGGGATCCACTCCATCGGTTCTCCCTCTTGAAAGATTCTCCATCAGGTTGTTAGCTTCAACAACCACTCATGCAACAAAATAGGAAATTCACAAAAGAAAATCTCATGAATATTTGTATAGAGGTATCGCTTGTTGGCGTTTTTCCTACCTTCGACCCAAGTTTAGTCCCTTCCCTTTTGTGCAACAAAGCCCAAGATATCATCCCGACAGAGCAAGGCTCATTTGGCGGCACCTACAGTGCAGAAGCAGTCTCACCTAAGATATCTTTCTATCGATAACTACCATAACCAGGTTTTCACAATTGGGTGGGGGAATTTCACGTCCCTTAGTCTTCTACCAAGGCACTTGATGGAGGATGATGAGTGTGGTCTTGATACTTATTATACATAGTTAATTTGTAATACAACGTGTCCTTCAACACATATCATAACAACAAACTCAATGTAGCATAGATACATTCACATTAATCGTGCGATAAACATATATAAGCTTTGTTGTAATAAAATACACAAACATACATTCACAGTAACATACATATGACTTAAGCACATTCATCATTCACGCATTTGACACTAACATGGAAACCCATCCAGGAAAAACCACAAAGCCCCTCTTCATCTGGAATGAGAAATATATGGCACCTTTGGTCTGTGCACTAAGTTGCAGACTTTATTCTAGATCTTTCTTCTTCTATCTATCCAGACATCTTTCTCCTCTCATGCTCTCCGGTCTTTTGTTCGCTACTATTCCTCTACTTAACTATAATAATTTTCCACACATATTCTGGATCGACTCAACCTATTCTATGACTTCTACTAATGATCCGCACACAACCTTGATCGACTCAATCTCTTCTACACTCCTACGCACTCAGCTGCAGGGCATTCAACTCCTCTATATGAATCAACAACTCAACAAACTAATAACAACACAAATCAAACTATATGCTACTGAGACTAACACCAATAGACCCTCCGAAGGCTAAGACACATACAGCTTGGGTTCCTCCTTTTATAGGTTCTTACATGTCGCTTTCAGCCGATTTCATACAGATAGAAAACATGTTGTCTTTCTATTCTATCAACACATGACAATAAGCACTAACGACCTGACCTACAAAGGTTATTTCATACATGCATCCTTTGACGGCACTAGCTGACTTCATACCCATGATATTTTTGAGATGTTTCTTTCTAGCTGTTGTGACACTAGACGTCTTCGGACATGGTTAACTTCGTCGCATCCTTCCTTGTCGCATCATTTCCTTCTGTTGTTGTTCCTCTTTTATCATGACCTCTCTTCTGTCATGAACTCTCCTCTTCTCTTGGGCTTAAATCTTTCTGCTTATGTTCCTCTTCTGTCACATCTTCCTTCCTTACTTATTCTTATGTCTTATCCTTCCTTCCTTCTGTCACAGCTCCTTTTCGTTCTTCTCCTTCTGTCATGGGTCCTTTTACTTCTTACGATCTAACTCTTTCCATACTTAGGTAGAATTCAGTTTTCTAACTGAATTCTACCTATATTTCCCTAGGCCCAAAATTCCCCCAACACTCACATGTGGCTCGTCTCGATCCACAAAAACCTATTCTTCCATTGCTTTACTTGTGTCAGCTTGACCTTGAGAATATTGCAATATTTTCACTACTTTCATTGCCTCCTGTCGTACATCTTCCTTTACTTTCTGCAAATTATCCACAAGGTCGAAACTGAAGTGTCCTAATGGTATGATCCTTGTTGATTGTACTTCTCATTGTACTCTCTGATATATAGTTTGAATAATGCGTGTAACTCTTTCAGCTTCAACCTACAACTCTTCAACCTTATCTACGCATTGTTATTGTTGTGTGCGTAGCACCATTGCTTGCTACTACAATTTATTTATTCATGTCACCTTAGCCATATTCTATGCTAAGGGTAACTGCTTCATCCCATTCTTTAGCTAAGTTACTTTTGTCTCAGCCATGCCGCAAATCCTCTGTGAATTTTTCTAGTTTGGCGTCTTCCATAAAAGCTTCCCAAGCTTGAGAGACCTGGTCAACAGCCTTAGCACATACTGCTTCTTCCTCTTCTATATTCTTTGTAGCTTCTGTTGTTGCGTTTGTTCTTTCTTCAAATAATTTTGGTGGTGTTCTTGGTCTTATCTGCACCTCTAACTCTGGGACTTTCTTTCAAAGGTCTTATGTTATCTTGCTAAGTCAAATGACCTTGGCCTCCAGAAACATTCCTCTGTTATTCCTTCTTCTGCAAAATTTGTACATGCAAGGGCTACAACATTGTCAAGCCGTTGCCTATTTTCTTCTCAGTTCTTTATCTTCTGGTTAGCCTTCTATAATACCTACTTCATCTTATTAATACTTTTATTCACGACTTTCATTTGCTTAATCAAGGAACCTTCTCTTAATTTCATTTTTGTGACTGCGACATTTTGTAGTGCATATACCTCGATCATGCACATCTGCAAAAAATCTATGGTTATCGGCTCTATGCTTTTGGTGACATCATTAAATTCTAGGGTTCCCATACCAAGCACTTCTCCTGACATTTTTGTTCTGATCGGTGGACCTGATACAAGTATTTTAGCTAGTCGCTCTTCGAAAGTTCTCGGTATATCCTATGACTCAATTCTCTAAGGCACATAATCCACTACAATTCTAACCTTTGTAAAAAATTTACATAACACTTTAAGCAAATCAATAATAGTACTTGTAAGCTCCATCTGTCGCTTTTCTATTTTTTGAAATCATGTCTCTATGATTTCTACCATCGCTTCAGTTAACTACGTCAAGTCTTCCCTATCAATGTTAATGGTATTGGCATTTCTTTCAGGATTTCACTTTTTATTTCATTTAGATTCCGCTTGCTCTATATCAACCTCCTTTCTTTTCTTTTGCACATATTGGTCTATCGGAGTCGATCTTGAACCACTTTGAGTTGGACCATGATCTTGCACATTGTCCTATGGTTCCTCTTCTTGATATTTCTATTGCGGTGATGGTGGTTTATCCTGTTCTAGGTCATCAGCTGCTATTTGGTCCTCTGATACAAGGACATGTCATTCCTTCATCCATTCATCAACAATGGCTTCAAGTTCTTCTTCACTCAATATAAATTTCATCATGAGCCATTGGCATTGTGGGTCTTGTCGAGGTTGTATCATAACTTAATGTGTCCCAATTTGAAACTTAATGACTTGGTGGAACCGCCTAACAGTGCCATCCTCAAGTCTTGTCTTCTTCTGTACCTGATCCCTTGGGGCCTCTCCATGCAAAAACAAATTCAATATTACTATTTTGTTTCTCCTTTTTTTCATGTTTGAAACAGATATTCTAGTATTTGGCTCCCATGTAGCGAACTGGTATATCCATGGCTTGATAGTGTGGTGGTTCGGACCAGACAACAAATTAAATAAAAATTAACAACTAGGCATAGTGGAAGGTTTACCACTTTCCTATGACAATGTTGCGTCTTCTAGAAACTCATTCATAATCATTTGTGACCAGTTAATCTGAACCCCCTTTGCACAAAGTTCAGGAAACGAAACCACACCAGCGGTACACTGGGTTGGTCACAGTTTGTGCAACATTTTACAAGATAATACCTTCACAACAAAGTGAATGGTATAGTCTTTAATGGATGAGATTAGGAACCCTCTATTGGCCCTAATAAATTCATACTTGTCCTTAACCCTTTCTATCATCATTGTTTCCTGGTCTTTTCATAAATACAGTGTTGGGTATATACCTCCCACCATGAGACCTTTTATTCCTGCAATTAACTCGACATCCACATAATGTACTTCATCTAGCCAAAGGAATCCTCCATGAAATAATACCAGCAACTGTTGGAGAAAGGTATTCACTTCTGTGTCGTGGCTGAAGTGTGGCATGTATAGTAACGATAATAGTCTTGACAGTTCCAGTCCTCTCGCCCATTCTGTTGGAACGAAGTGCTTCAGAAAGTCTAGTGTGTCCTACACAGTTGCCATATAATTCTTCCTGTCCAAATCTTTATATTTCTTGGTGTCGTGGTCAGTAAAGGATAGTTTCTATAGTTTCGAAAAAACATCCTTCAACACCTTAATACCTTTTGGAACCTTTGGCGTGATCAGTGCAGTCCCAAAATTCTTTGGAATTTTAACCTTCGATGCTTCTGCACGCTTTGGTGGAGTGTATGGCAACAACAAATGTTTGTTTTCAGAGTCTTCATCCTCCTTAGGTACCGATGGTAGTGTTGGTGGTGTCATTTCTTTCTCCTTCCTCTTCTTATTTCATGTGCGCTTCCCCCATGAAGTACCTGATGGACCTGGTAGGTCTGCACTCAATTTTCTGGATCGTCTGGCCAGAGGGACAGGAATTCGATCAATAACTAGAGAAGCCTGCCATTGTTGTGGGACATATCCTGCAGTATCTTCCATGATTGGTGTAGGTGATGTAGTTGCAACTTTATATTCAACGATTAAAATAGCACTAGAGATTGAAATGGCCATGCTCTGAGTAATTTGCTTCGGTTCTTAAAGTTGTAGACAACAATTGATCTTCTCTTGTGCAAATAGAATGAAACGAATTGAGCGCAAAGGTTGATAGTATGCAACGGTTTTCCACCACATATGTTATTCACATGCACGAGTAATTAATAGAAATGAATCAGTACTTTCAGTTGCATGGGTACATCATCTGAATAATTAAGGAAACTTTCATGCAAGTCATCATTTAACTGACACATCGAGTGGTATTTATTTCCATACAGACAAACGTGACCATAAAGCATGCCATCAATTTTCCTCATATTTTTCAAATTAATTCCCTCCAGCTGTCATATCGAAAATGAATGACATCCAGTTGTCATATCTACAGTGTTTGTATTTCTTGCAACATCGTCGCACACCTTACGACCTGTTATCTTCCCTTCACCAGATCTCCTTTTCTTATGACAGATTGTTCCTTCACCCTGAATTTATGGTCTACGGTAGACATCAAGTCTGCGAGACATTATCTCTTCCTTTGGAAGACTAGAATTCTGAGAAAAAAAATATTTTTCCCTCTCTTTATGTTTGTTATTTCTTGTTTTTTTTCTTTCTATGCAACCATGTCATTGTTATCATGATACAGATTCAGTCGAATTCCATTCACTAAGCCTTGAACCTCTGTTACATCTAAATTTTGCAATTTCCCAGCTCCTCCATCAGTGATATTTACGACAATATATTGTCCTAACTAATGTGTTCTCAAATTTCCTGGATGCTTGAGAAAATTGATGTCATACATAAGAATAAGTCCTCCAACCTCAAAGTGCTTGCTCTTAATGTGTCGATCATGCCATGCTTTTTGTCTTTGTTTTTCCACATTTTGATGAAATCTTGCAACAAAACATTCTTAGGATTTCAGCTACAAGAATTGTGACAATGTTTCTTCCACAGCATTGGCATCTGTCATCTCAGTGATCGCAACAATCCTTAATCTTGGGACAATATACTCCATAGGCATCACATCTTCCAGTCCATACACCAACCGAAATGGATTTTAGATTGTCAATTTCTTACAAGTCATGCAATATGCCCTGCAACATAACCATTTTGTTGGTGTTTTTCCCTACCTTCAACCCAGGTTCAGTACCTTCCCTTGTACGCAACAAAACCAAAGATATCGACTCGACAGAGCAAGGATTATTCGGTAGCACCTGTGATGCAGATGCAGTATCTCCCGAGATATATTTCTATGGGTAACTACCAGAACCAGATTTCCGTAGTTGGGTGGGGTTATTTCACATCCCTTGGTATTCTACCAAGGTGCTTGACGGAGGCTAAGGGATGTGGTCTTGATACTTATCATACATATTTAAGTTGTAATACAACTTGTCCTTCGACATGCATTATAACAAAAAACTCAATGCACCATAGATACATTCAGTTTAATCACGCGATAACATATATAAGCTCTGTTGTAAGAAAATACACAAAAAAAAATTCACAGTAACATACATATATGACTTAATAAAATTCATCATTCATGCATTTGACACAGAATCTAACATGGAAACCCATCCGAGAAAAACCACAAAGGAACTCTTCATCTGGCATGAGAAATATATAGAACCTTTGGTCTGTGCACTAAGTTGCAGACTCTGTTCTAGATATTTCTTCTTCTATCTATCCAAACTTCTTTCTCCTCTCATGATCTCTAGTCTTTTATTCTCTACTCTTCCTCTACTTAAATATATTGATAATATGCACACATCCTAGATCGACTCAATCTCTTCTACACTCCTTCTCACTCAATTGTAGGGTCTTCAACTTCTCTCTACGAATCAACATACTAACAACAATACAAATCAGATTATCACTAAATGACCATATGCTACTGAGATTAACATCAATAGACCCTTCAGAGGTTAACCCAAATACACCTTGGGTTCCTCCTTTTATAGGTTCTTATGTGTTATTTTCATCCGACTTCATATAGTTAGCCAATAGGTTGTCTTTCCTATTCTATCGACAAATGACAGTAGGTACTAACGACCTAAATTAAAAATATGCTTTCATACGTGTGGCCTCCACTGACTCTAACTAATTTCGTACACATAATATTTCCAAGTTGTCACTTTCTAGCCGTTGCGTCACTACACATCTTCTAACATGGTTAACTTCGTCGCATCCTTCCTTGTCGCATCCTTTCCTTCTGTCGATTTTCCTCTTCCATCATGGCCTCTCTTCTATCATGAACTCTCCTCTTCTCCTATCCTTAACTCTTTGTACTTATGTTCCTCTTATGCTGCATCTTCCTTCCTTACTTCTTCTTCTATCTCATCCTTTCACAGTTGCTTATGTGGCTGCTCCTTTTCCTTCTTCTCCTTCTTTCTCTACTTTTGTCAAAAGTCCTTTTACTTCTTGCGACCTGAATCTTTTCATACTTTGGCAGAATTCTAACTGAATTCTACCTATGTTTCCCTAGGCCCAACATTTCTTCGACCACTTTGTTGGGTTCAGACGAGATCCTTTACTTTCTTCCCGTGCAAACTCTAGTGTCTTCAAATTCACCAAATCTTGAATTTCTGGCTTCATTGGGTGCCACAACATATCCCCACCAAAATGATTTATGGTCCCGACAATGGAACCATTTGTTGAAATTCTTCCCATCGACCCAATTTCAAATCCTTATTCGAAACGAAAGAACCAATATATCGTATCAACAAAGGAGGACCCCATTGGTAGCACCTACGACACAGATGCAGTCTCATCCGAGATATCTTATTGGGAACTTACAATTGCAGGTTTCTGCAATTATATGGGGATCTCTACTCATGCAGTACTTTATCAAATTTCTTGACCGAAGTTGTGGATTATACTCTGTATTCCTTGTCTATTCATTCAAGATAACAGTCCATTTATCAGCCGACACATATTGAAATATTCAACATAAAATCTTGATCATAGATTCATTCAATAAGCGGTGTTCCACATACATATATGGGATTATTCATAAACAGATGTGGTGTGACATATTCATATCTACTTATTCACAACATACATGCATTCGAAATAAACACATTAATCAATGACACACAGAGACAATAGTTAAAACCACAAAGGTGCTCTTCATCTAGCATGAGAAATATGTTAGCACATTTTTTCTGCGCACTTAGCTTGCATAATCTTCTCTAGATATTATTTACAACTCATAAAGATTTCTCTCCTCTCATGCTCTCATGACTTCATTCCTCTTTTGATTCACACATATCATGGATCAATACCCTAGCTAAACAACTTTCTTCTTCCCTTCTCAACCTAAACAGTGACTTAATGAATAACCAACAAATCAACCAATCAACTAACTACTTAGCTAACCTTGCATGCAGCTTAAGTTCATCCTTTTATAATATTCTACCTATATTAATCAACCGACTCTTTTTTGTTATCTGAAAAGATGTCATTTCTATTCTTGTACAGTCAGTTACAATTGACAATAGGCACTATCGACCCAAAAATGCAATTCTGCTTTGTTACCAAAAGTGTGCTTTATTCTAACTAAATCCTTACCCACGATCAGTCGAAATGTCATTTTCAACTGCTCTACTCTTCTTCTGTTGCGGTTCCTTCCATTATGGATACTCTCGTCACCGATATTTCCATCGTAGTTGCTTCTATTGCAGCTTCTCTTCATCACAACTCTTCTTGCAACTAAAATCTTTATCTTTTCGAACAGAACTCTGGTCGAATTCTGCTTAACTTTTCCTAGGGATGACACCTATATAAGATAAAATTAGTTATGTTTATCAAATTTCAAGAATTTCCACAAAAGTAGGTTAATGGTACTAAAAACTTACGTCAAAGAAAGATAATAAGTTTAAAACATATCAAAATAAAGAACTACAAGCATATCATAATCAATAACTACAAGTATTAATTATTTATTATCTTTGTGGTTTTTTGTTGTGGTTTCCACACCTCATTCTTTCTTATCATTAGTGATCTTCTTAGCCTCTAATAAATCCTTAAGTATTTTCTTAAATATGGTTTTTTCAACATCAAATGTCTTTGTTTTATAGCCCGGTGGGTTAGCTCAACTAGTTGAGAGTTGTTTATGATAGCATAAGGTCGTGGGGTCAAATCCTTGAGTGGCTATGTCGAGGCCTCACTCGATGTCTCCACCGGGTTAGGCCCCATAATCAAGGTCAACGGTTTACCTCGGGTACCATCCTAAAAAAATGGGGAAGTACCTGAGGGTTTCCCGAGCGATGTTCCATCATTAAAAAAAATAAAAAATAAAGTATTTGTTTTATGTCTGTGTTTCTTGTCAAGCTTAACAATGCTCTCATTGAATTTGCTCAAAACACAAAAAAATGAAGACACCTACAAATATCAATGATATTAAATAATTAATATAATGCATGGTCTCTCTTCTTTGTTATACTCTATATAAATGCTATAATTTTTTAAAACTTTTTTACAGGAGAAAACAAACTATAATAAGTAACGATTAGAATTATTTGCAACTCTTCTTAAAATAAATGCATATTTTCAATATTATATAACAATCATAAAGTATGTAATTACAACTCATCGGGGACATGTTTTTTATGCCTTCATGAGTTGTGATTACTTTACCCTTTCTTCTTTTATTCCCCCTTCTCTTTCTCTACGTCTAGCATCATTGTTTGATCCATCTCCACTGGAAGCCATATGACTCATGAAATTGTTAAATGATGTGCCAAATACATTAAGTACATAAATCCATGGAATCTAATATATGTATGGTTTGATAAGAACATTTAAAATACACATGTGTACCATCAACGTATTAAAATATACATATCAATCAACCCCCTAGCTCAAAGACATATGCAGAGACTAACCCTCTAGCTTCTTATCCACTAACCAACAAGCATTAAACTTGTATTTTTGTTATATTAGTATGGGTGAATTTTATTTTGGTATGGGGAATTCACAATATGGCATTTAGTTACCATATTATGTGGAAATACTTCTAGTAAAATTATCAATGAAGAGTAATATGGATCCAGCTACCAAAAGCAAATAGAGAGAGGTTAGCAGGGATTATTTAAAAAATTGCACCGAGTCTCCTCATAAATATTTTTCATTGCACTATTAGAAATATCACTACACTCATTATTTATAATATGAAACTCAATTCACAATACCAATCTCTCATTTACTAAGGTCTCCATCATATAGCTCTCATTGATGACAAATTTATTATATCAATAATAATCTAAAAAGATCCCTAGTTCAACAATTATCATTGTGGATTTTAGGTAAAGTGGAAATCATTAACATTCCTATGATTGATTAATATTTGACTACTAATATATAACATCAAAAGGAATACATATAATAATTTAGTACAAAATAAACAATGCTTGTGCATATAAGGAATTGTTTATATTTTCCTAATATCTACAATGTCGTTCATAGGTATTTTTGGAGCAAGAAAAGGAATGGGAGGAATAAAGTTTGGAGGAACTAGAATGAGGTTTTATTTACCTTATTCTACTGAAACAACATCACTAATAATGCGGGTGTTGAATTAGTCATTGAATTAAACACCTTTACCACCCATTTTGTTAGTCATTGAATTAAACACCTTTACCACCCATTTTGTTAGCTTAGTTTGTGTGAATTATATTTTGGTATGAAAATTTTGCAATGTGGAATATCATTACCATATTATGTGGATGGTCTTATAGAATCATTATTGTTGAAGAGTAATAAAAATACAACCTAATATGTAACCAAATAGAGGTTAGAAGGTATGGGAGAAAAACTTGCATTGTGTCTCCTAAGAAATATTTTTGCATTGCATTTGTCTCACTGCATTCATTGTTTACAAGGGAAAATTGAATTTGTGGCATGAAGCTTTCCTTTGTTGAAGTATTTGGCCCATATCTATGTGGATGGATTTCATCCTATAATGCAAGTTTGTGACAAACGATCTCTTATTATCCTTAGTGTTATTGGAGCTTTGGTAATGTGTTCAATTCCCTACTCTAGTAAGGTTTCTATGAAGTCTAAATAGAGTGATTCTTGTGCCTATTAGTTGGCAGGCATAATAATACCATTGATAACTAATATATATGATTAAATTCAAATATAATTGCGATGCCTTGTGATAATGTCAATACTCATCTACTTAGTAGGTAATTTCCCTCTTCAAAAACCTCCCCTTCAATCGCCAACAATCCATAAGGGAGGGGTAGGGGAAACTATTTCAATGGGAATTCCAAGAACCAAAGTGTTCTCTATCCCAAAAAACCTCCTTAGTAGTAGCAACATATTGGAGTGGATAGTCGAAGAGATCCCAACGCTATTGTTCCTCCTAGTAAGGAACAATAGAAATAACACAATATGGTGTCATCTTCAAAGGTAAATTAACAACATATGCACCCAAACATTGTGTCATCATCCATTACTAGAGTAGCACCCAACATTTAGAATGTTGTGACAATAGATCCAAGACTATTATGAGAATTACAACCTAAATTTTTGTTGGTAGTCTAGATTGGCACCACATTAGTCAATAAAAAGGCTAATGGTGATGATTAAGATAACTGTGAATTCCTCAAAATATTTAGCCACATCTACTATTATCTCTTATCTCTCTTAGTAGAATCATTCTAGACAAGAAGCAAGTGATATGAAAGAATGATAACATGAATTGTCTCCTTTTGCAATGAATTTAATGCACTACATGTAACAAATATGTCATAACCAACATAATACATGGCCTTGCTAAAGACCTAGAGGATAGTTTTTACCAACACGGGGATAACCAGAGCATGGTTGTCTTGCTTTATAAATAATTCATACATTATTAATGGCATTTAAAACACACCAATATTCTCTACTATTTCCTC
The DNA here is from genome assembly GCA_001517045.1 of Pseudotsuga menziesii. Lineage (NCBI taxonomy): Eukaryota > Viridiplantae > Streptophyta > Pinopsida > Pinales > Pinaceae > Pseudotsuga > Pseudotsuga menziesii. The sequence goes on along the minus strand of LPNX010204080.1, from coordinate 66,992 downwards.
ACACTAATTTGATTTCCATACAACTTTATTTAAAATATTAGATTTTTTGGAAGATGGAGATTTAGGGGATGAGGATAGTGCCCAAAGAAAAGTTTGGGAAGAGTCAACTTGTCAAAAATTTATTTATTGTGATCACAAGTTTGAGAAGGTTCAACTTAGCAAACAATTCATTTCACATAAATAAATAAAATATTACATTGAGTTTATTTACAAAAAAATATTATTCACATAAAACTTTAAGAGAAGTAGAAAAATTAGATGCACAAAAGTATAAAGAATAAGATTCAAATGAAGATACAACAATTCATTCATTACATATTTTCAATGATAGTTGATCTAGGAGGATCTCCCAAATGAATTAAATTCAAACTCTCCAACTGCTTAAGGAAAGGTTGCAGTTGTATAGGGTTTGTCAAGAGCTTTCTGGTAATACCCATTTTGTCAAATCTGGACTTCGGATGTGGAAGTTATCACAATTTGAATTTCTGACATTTGGACCAATTACCTTTCCACACTTGGCATGTGAAAGAAGGGTCTATCTCCAATTTCAAAATTCGGGAGAGAAAATGACAATTGTAATGAGCCTGTGTAGATTGTCAACTTACCACTTATGAAATTGGATCAAAATAATCAGAAGGTCGGGAGTCGGGAGGATAGTTGGGGATGTTGTGTTTCCAATTTTGACTTCTGATTTCGACATTGCGGTCAGAACAACCAACAAGCTGACATTGTAACATGCTGGCATTAGAAAGTAGGCATCATAATTTTAACATCGGATAAGTCAACATTAGACAGTCAGGGTCACAGTAGCAGATTGCATATCAATGATCCAGATTTTTCGATGACAGTGTAGATCAGTGGCCCTGGTTTAAACCAAAGATTGTGTATTTATATTTTGTTTTTCAGTTTTTGTACAGATATTTGGACGCAGATCTTGGAATTTGATCCTCATTTTATGCCATTTTGCTCCTAATTTGGGCATGGATTCTTATCATTCAAGTAACTTGGCCATTGAGACTGATTTTTTCCCAAATTGGGCATGTTATTCATGGATATTCATCGGCCAAAATTTTATATTTAAGAGACTATTTAGACCAAGAGAAGACATAGTCAATAAAGGAAGAGATACACAGTGGAACAATAAGATTTCAGTTTATTTCATTAGAGAGAGAAATTTCAGACTGTAGAAGTAGACATTGTGTTGTCCAATGCTTATAGATACTGCGTGAAGGACTGTGAGTATCCATTTTTTTGCTCGAGGTATCGCATTGGTTGTGTATGTTCTCATTATACATAGCCCTATTTTTGTCATTGATTTAACCTTTTGCATTTGAAGAATTAATACAATAGGTCGCACTAGAAGTGGACCAGGAGACGTAGGCACTCTGAGCTTAACTCCCTTAACAATTTACATTCTTCATTTTCATGGTTGTAGTCTCTGTATGGTCCTCATAATTATGTTTGTATTGTTCTCTTTAAGTTTATTGTTTATGCCTTATTGGAATTTAGCAATTAAGCACAATTGACATTCTAAATTCTTGTTGGTTAACTTAAACGTCCTGGAGTTTATGGATCATGTTAGTATCAGAGCATTTTTAACCCAAGAATTGTGTGTCTGTGAATGCTAACTAGGGATAAGCTTAAACCCGGTAAAGGATAACTTGAGTGTTTAAACCCAAAATTTGGGTGCGCACATTGAACCAAGAAAATTGAAGATGAATACTATTAGGCAAAAGATGAGAAGGATTTCCAAAAATATTTATACCAGATGGATGACATGGTAGAGAAGTTGTCTACAGATTATCAAAGAAGATAAAGATGCAGATAAAAACAACAGGAAGTACCTCAGTAAAAAAAGGTAATGGAGGAGATCCTTTTAAGACTCCACCTTCTCCATCATCTTCATCATCATCGTCTTCTTCTAAATTAATTCTTCCAGTACTTCATCAGTTGCACATAAAAAGCACTTTGAGAATTGTGATATGAATATAGCATTGTTGAAGCTTTACATGAAGTATAATTTACCCATGTTTAATGGAGAATTTAATGATGAGAAACTAGATGATTGGGTTAGGAAAATAAAGGTTTATTGCAGAATCCAAAAGTTGGAAAGTGATGAAGCCAAAATCCAGTTCGCTTTGCTTCGACTGAGAGGAATTTCTCTTGTATGGTGTAATGCCCTATGGTTTATCCCTTGGACATATTATTGTTGTTTTTATGTTGGACATAGTGGTACAAGGTTCCTGGACTATGGTGCTCACATTATTATTATTGTTATTATGTTGAACTTATAAAATAATTAATAAAATAAAAACAACCAGACGAACGATGTTGTAATAAACCTATTGGTTATTACGAGTAATATTCGTAATGCATTTATTAGTTAGGATAATTAATTACTAATTATTAAGCAACATGTCTATTGATACATGTCGCTTCCAATATACCATATTGATACTTGGCCATGTCTATTGTAAAATAATCATTCAATTATCAAAATATATATTTATAAATAATATCATTGAACATGTAAGGTTTTATCCTTAAAAGTGGTATCAGAGCTTCAGGCTCTCGCTCACACTTGCACTCATTCCTCAATGCAAACCCTCAATCCATTACACATAATCACCTCACCTCCATCTCACCTCATCGTTGCACTTCCATTAAACACTCTCCGCTCTTATTCAACCCCACCTTCTTCCCACCCCATTTCTCCCCACCAGTCCTTACGTTAACCCCCATTTTCCCAAGCTACAACCACATCTCTTCCCTCCATATCGTTGCTACACATCCCACGTTGTCATATCTTACGCCAGCCTCCCTCCATTCATGTTGTGACCTGATCCTCAACAATCCCTCTCATTTCATCATACTCACCATCGCATGCCCTCTTCCTTCGCACATCAATCAAAATTGCAACCACTAACTGCGCGCCCTTCTCCCTCGCATTGCCCTATTTTCATCTCCCCCGTTAGCCCTCCTTCCACCATGAATCTCTTCCACTCCACCTCCTAAATCCACTCGTGATTCACCTACAACTATGTGATTTGCCTGCATCACTCATGCTCATGCTCCTCGACACCAACCCCCATCTCTCATCTCTCCATCCTTCCATGTTGCTCCCTCTCCTTGATTCAACCCAAACCCTTTCCTTCCTTGTGTTGCTCCAATCACCACCGCATCACTCTAACACATGCATCTCCCTGCTCTCGCCATCCTCTCTACTCCCTCCACCATTGCTCCCTACATGCTTCCTGCCATCCACTACATGGCCCATTTTCCTTCCCTCATGACCATGACTCTTCCTCTTAGTTGCCACGTCCTCCATAAATGCCTCCTCCTCCTAGCTCTCGATTGTCCTCACGTCATTCTTTCATCCACCATCCTTTAAAACCCTAAAATCCACCATTTTTGAAAAAAAAGTATAATATAATAATATTATTGTTAAATAATAATTATTATTAATATATAAAACTTTTAAAAAAACAATATATTAAACTATATATAGAGTTTATAAAAATAATAATAATATTATTAATTAATTAATTAATAATTATTATTGAATATTTTGTATAAAACAAAATGGTCTTCGATGTAGGCGTTTATGGGTTTTTTAAAAGAAATAAAACAACTCAAGAAGTTAAAAAGGATTTAGAATGGGATATTAAAGAAATAAAAACCAAAGAGCTTGGAGCGAAAATATTGGATATCGACGTGGCGGTGCAAGTTCTTCATGAAGACATAAAAGAATTAGATGAAGAATTGAAAGTGTTGATAATACAATGGCCAAAAGGAGAATCTAAGAATCATGTGGACAAGAAACAATCAGAGGTGCATGCATCCTACTCCTCAAGTCAGTTGAAAGATGAAGAAGCAGTTACGCCATCTGTATTTTCAAGCACGGAAGATGGGGAAGAAACTTTAGTTGATATTGATAAAGGACAACTCAAAATCGCTCTTGCACCTATGCTATAACAAAAACACATACATTGATGCCTTACATTCCCCCTCACATAACGTTCGGGGCATCATACATAAAGAAGGAGAAGAACCATCATTTGAAGTACAAGACACAAAAAACAATGCCTAACCATAACCACCATTCAAAATACAAGACTCAAAATAAGATGTGGAATCATGCACAAGTTCCAGAAATTTTTTGCAACTTCATACAAGGAAATGGAAATCAGTCGTATAAATTGTCCAGCCTACACAACCATAAAATCAGTGAAAATGGCTTGTGAAGCTCCAAAACAAAGTCAGGTTTTAAGCTTGGCTCATAATCCAAACCAAAACCAAGGAAATGATAATAAAGACAACAACGCAGACGATGAAACAAAATATGTAGAGGACATTGATAAAACCTAGAGTATAGAAGATCAAAATGAACCTGAAGAAAAATTACTTAAGAATAATAAAGATGACCCTAATCATCACAACGTAGGAGAAGAAAACTTAGAAGATTCTCCAACACATGAAGATATAAACGTTGTACAGGTTGTCGCAAGTCAGTATGTTTGAGATCAAATGGTTCCCAAGGAACAACCTAAAACAAGATCATCAGATAAAGACAAGAACATAAATCATTTAAATATTTTTAATCAAACCCCAATGGATGAAATAAATACATTAAAAGGCGCTCCATCCTTTAAAGCATGCGACGAAATTGCAAATGAATAATCCTTAACCAATCAGATTGAATTAAGTAAGTTGTCAGTAGTTTCCATGACATATAAGAAAAGCATAAAAAATGTTACTGAATATCCAACCATGCTTGAAGATCCATCGGTCGACACTAAAGAATCTGTATTCCAAATATTAATCAGTGCCATACCAAGGCATGCAAAAATACCAAAGTTCAACTTGTCGACACAAGTTCATCATGAAGATAAGATTGGAAACTTAGAATAATACTTCCTATATTCATTATGATTTTATCTACTGAATTATTTGCATGAAGAAATTTGAATGGAAATGTGACCAACTATTTCAAGAATTATTAAACTGTGGTACCATTATCCGTGGTAAGAGTTCCTTTGTCAACTTCGATCACACCTATGTGTTTCTCAAAGGGAATTCTTCCAAGCACAACAACCCTATCAAGTTACAACTAATCAAGCATTTAAGAAGTTCAAATTAAGCTCTCTTTACACAAGGTTCGTGGTAGAATCTTTTCAAGGCTAGATGACTTGTAATAAACCTAATTGGTTATTACAAGTAATATATGTAATGCATTTATTAGTTAGGATAATTAATTACTAATTATTAAGCAACATGTCTATTGATACATGTCGCTTCCAATAGGCCATATTTATACTTGGCCATGTCTATTGTAAAGTCATCATTCAATTATCAAAATATATATTTATAAATAATATTATCCAACATGTAACATTTTATCCTTACAGATGCCACGAAAGAGAGTATGAGGAACCATGATGTTATGAGCAAGGGGTCATGTAAAAGTGTTTACCTATGTGTGTTGATCCTATGTTGATGGTATACACCCTTCTTATGTAATTTATGGACCCTCTTGGTCATGTACCCTCATGTGTTATGTTACTCCTTGGTTTTATTTACCTTGAGATTAATTTTATTTGAGGATTGGAGTCTCGCTCTCACCTAGTGCGCCCTAATGAGTTAGATTAGTGTGCCTCTTGGTGTAGCCACTTGATGTGTAACTCATATTTGGTATTTTGGAATGTAACTCTCATCCCTTGTGTCCCTCTCTCTCTCCCAATTCAAATTTCTCATGAAGGAATTTGATTTGCTTGTGTTGGAAGTCACACTTGTGTGTTGGTTCATGCTCTTGCTCTTGTGCTTATGTTTGGAAATTGTGGTTTGATTTTTCTACTCTTGGTACGATATCCTTGTTGAGAATGCACCCAAGATGATTTACTATGGATCCATTGGTATTTGTCTTGGATCCACTGGAATTTCCCTATATTGGAAGTGCTACTTTCCATTGAGTTGTGGTAGGATTGTTGTCCTGGAGCCACTGGAATTACCCTAAAGTGGAAGTAAAGTCCCTACTTGACATTGGGTTATGGTTGGAATTACTTCTTGATAGAATTTTTGGTTGAGTGTGCCTTTTATTTTGGAATCGTGGTTTCATCTCGGGGGTGGCCATTACAAAATGAGTTTTGGCTTGCATTGTGTCTACAGCTAGGTGGAACGTGGCCCAATCAATTCAAGTTGTGTATTTGGAAAAGATAACTACTTTATCTCATGTTTATTTAATTTATTTGGATATGAACTTATCTATTTATGTCTTCACATGAAATTTTTGATGAAATGTATGAGTTATTTGTGGAAGAAACTTCTCATGGAATTCAATCTATTTATGCAAGTAAATTTTGGTGAAGGAATTGGAAACTAGTTTCTGGGATTTTGTGAACAAATTGTTTGAGGAAATGATTATTTGGAACATCTACTACATAACTGATATTTCTGAACCTATTCATTATATAATGTTTATTTTTATGGTACAGTAGCCTCGGAATGGTTTAAGACAATTCTCTTTGATGCTTCTACCTTCTATTTGAAAACTAGTTCTTCGATTTGATTGTTTTGGATAGTTTGGAGACTTGACCCATGAAGTGTTTGTAAAAATTACAGAGTGTTATTTTTATGCTTATGTATGACAAATGCAGTTAAAATTTTTGTGATAATTTGAGGGTAAATGTTCTTTATAGTGATTGGAAAATGTCTTCCAAAAATCTAGATTAATTTCCAATTTCTACCTCCTTAAATGGAATTTTTTTAGTAGATTTGTGAATTTTCATATGAAGAGTTTGAAGAAATTTTGAAATAAGATATACCTCTTTTATGACTGATAAAAAAATATATTTATATTTGGTATGGAATTTGAATGATTCTATGAGCTGCTGATTTAATTATTCTAGCTATTCCTAGAATTACTAGTCAATTCGGATGAGTAGATTTAGCTAGTTTTGTGAGTTATTTAATGGAATGTATATGAGAGAAAAGATAAATACATATGAATTCATGTGACCCATTCTAATATTTCCATGAGATACAGTAGTCATGTATTTCTCTTTATTTGGCATTTGGAAAGTTAAATTGGAAACTAGGTACATTGCGGTGAGAATTGATAACTAACTGTGGATTGAAATTTATGTTTTCGTAAAAACAGAATGCTACATCCATGTGCTTTGTTTCTAACATGTTATTGTGTTGTAGGTGGATACTTATCAGGTGTGATCATTTACTTATGGATGCATTTCATTATGGTTCAGTTATTTACACTCAATTCCTTGCAGTGAATGTTAACTAGTTTCATTGGAATTGATGGAAAATATCATCTTATGTGCAATTGGAATGTTTTGCAAATAAATATTTAATTCATTGGAGGTGCACACTTAAATATTATTTTAATGGATGTAGGATTTTTTTTTTTTAATGGCATGGTTACAAGTTGATTTTGTGCAAGACTAACTCCTTATATTGGAAAACTAGTTAACTAATCTTGTGGACTCTCTTTCGTAACTACCATGATTAATTATAGTAATTTTGGTAATTAGGCCTTATTTACATGTAATTGGATGTTATTAATCCATTTGGATTCATAATAAATGGTTATTTGTTAAACAATTGGATTTGTGTTACGTGTCATCACTCACGCACTAATTGTCGTCAAGTGTCGTAACTAGCACCTTAATTACTAATTAACTGTGAATAAGAATAATTAGCCTTTAGAATTGGTTATCATATCTTATATGGCTTGGATTGAATTTTTTATGATGTTATATGATGTTAAGAACTTTCTCATCCCTTGGATCGTTTGTTGGAATAGTAATTGAATTTATTTTAATTTATTGGTAATTAAAAGGGAGTATGTCGAAATTAAATCATGAATAATGAAATTAAATATTTGTTTGACTAATCCGTTGTGTTAAAATTATCCAATTAGACTTAGAGAGATAATTATATGTCCTTGATACCCTTTGATATCCTTGGGGGACATTACATATGGTGGGAAAGCAAAAATCAGGAGGACTTGCTCGTTAAAGGTAAGGTTATTTCCTCATGGTATGAGTTTGTGTCAGCATTGAAAAAACAATTTTATTTGTTAGTATATATGCAGCAGGATATGATGGATTGCAAAAATTTCAAATCGGGTAAAGGAAAAATGTTCAGGACTATACACAAGAATTTAGGAAAATGGATTTAGTGATGTGTACTCTCTATACCCAGGAAACACTTCTTAAATATATAGGTGGTTTACATGGTTATTTAAAACATATTGTCTTGATGTTTAACCCTAAAAATTTGGATGAAGTATGTGTTCAAGCCACCCATATTAAGTTGAATGGGAAAAGTGTTGTTGACACCTATACCAAGAATCCTTTTTAGTCAAATGGAAATAGTTTTAAAGGCAAATGAAAAGGTAAGCATACCGTCACTATTAAGAAAGAAGTTGAGAAGCCCTCATGTTCCCACTACAAGAAGGGACATGATGTATCATAATGTTGGAAGTTACATCTGGAATTAAGACCAAAAAGGTATGGAGGGTACAAGGATAAAAGAAAATCCAATAATATTGTTGTAGTGCTACAAGATGTGGGATCTGACTCTTGTGATGAGACCAAAGTCACGACTGTTGGAATCCAAGGTAAAGATTAAAGTATGTATCTTTATCATCATGCAAATATAACTACAACTGTATAGTATTATTTTAGTCAAGATGATAAGAAACGAGTTGAACTATTTCATATTAGAGTCATTACGAACCATACAAAAGTTGATACGTTATTTAATAGTGGGTCACAAGTCAAATTAGTTTCTAAAGAAGTGCTTAAGAAACTGGGTTTAGATACTATACCTCATGAAAATACATATCCACTAGGATGGGTTACCAATGATGCACAATTTCAAGTAACAAAGAAATGTATATTAAAATTTGTGATTTCGGATAAGTTCAAAGATGAGGTAGAGCCTGACATAGTACCACTTGATATATGTGGCATTGTAATTGGAAGCCCATATTTTTATGATCGAAAGGATATATTTTATAGGGAGAAGAATCAATATCATCTTTTCAAGGATGGTATTGAATATTTTATACATGCACATCGTATGAAAACAAGATTGTCACTAATCTCTACAGCTCAAATGAAAAGGTTAGTGAATGCTAGTAAAAAAATTGCATTGATGATGATTAAAATCAAAGAGAAAAATGATGACACATCTAAATCCTTTGAAGAAGGTGATCTGAAGCATAAATCCGAAATGATGAAGTATTTTAGGAACCAACAAGATTACAACCAAAGAGATGGATACAACATGATATGCAATTGCAGCAGGATGTGCCACTTCTAAACATTGGCATGTACCGGATGTTTGTGATGCATAATGAAGAGTTCAAGAAACAGATTAGGATCTGATTGGAAGGGGAATCATTAGACCGAACACTTTTCCATTTGGTTCACTAATCCTTTTGGTGCCAAAGAAGGATGGATCTTGGAGAATGTACATCAACTACCGACCTTTGAATAAGATCATGGTAAAAAACAGGTGTCCACTTCCACATATTGACAATTGACTTGATCAATTGAAACATATAGTTTATTTTTCTAAGTTAGACTTGCGTAGCAGTTTCCATCAGATTAAAATTTCTAAAAATGATATATGGAATACTGCTTTCAAGACAAAACAGGGGTTGTATGAGTGGTCGATCATGCATTTCGGGATGTGTAATGCCTGTCACGTCCCGGTTTTGACCCCGTTACATTAGATGTATATGATGTATATATTGTAATGATCATGGTGTGGAGCTAAAGGCCAAGGCCCCGCCATTGATCGGTAATGCTATGTTTTGGATTTAATTGTCACCGATGGTATATCGGGGCATGCGGCACATATTAAGTTTCAGCATCATGTACATATGCATCTATAATAAAAATAAACACAACCAGCTATGGTCGCGGCAACTAAATCGAAGGGGCATGATTTTATAAGGATAAGGGGGGGGAGTGAAATATTTAACCTATGGGCCAATGGGGAAAAGCCAAATGTCTATGAGAGGACCCATCAAAATGTCAACTGCCTTTCTTGTCTTTTTCCCCAATCATTTATTTCTGCCAGAATGTGGTTGAGTTAGTTATTGCATGGAAGGGGAAGAGTATGGGCAACCAAAAATTCGAATTGGGCAGAGACCCATTTTTGAAAAACATGTTCTGACTTCCTTGGCAAGAAAAATGCCCAAAAACGTATGCCATTCTGCTAGGCATTCACGTTTTTCAGTTTCCTCACGTTTTGGGAGCAGCTGGAGTTTTTCCTGTGTTTTTTGATCCCACGTTTTAGCTGTTGGTTTCATTTTTCCCATGGATGGGAGGTCGTTTTGATAGTGCTGGGGATTGGGTTGTATTCCTCACGTTTTTGGAGCTGCTAGTGCATTTTCCATTCACGTTTTTGTGATTTCATGTGTTTTTACCATGGCTGTGAAGAGCCATTCACGTTTTTGGCTGTCTCACTGACTTTTGGGTCTCACGCACTGGCTATTTGGGACGTTTTTCCCTGCTGTGAGTTGGTTTCCCTGATAAGCTTCAGGACTGTGTGTTTTCCCCCATGTGGTGAGCCGTTTTTGCTATTACGTATGGGGCTGTGTAATTCGTTTTTACTATTCAAGCTGTGTTGGCTAAATTGGTTGCCTGAGTGCAATAGTTGGTCTTTGGACTGTGTGAGGAGTGAGGATTTTGGCTTGGTTTCTTGATAAACCTGGTGTTAGAAACCACACATACAGAA